>SNQJ01S0014252.1:260909-305113 GCA_010110895.2 Picea sitchensis
TTTGTCTTGGACCAGATGAGGGCAATCAGATTATGAATTTCCTTTCACCATCCATCTTATATTTTAATATTTCTGAAGTGGGCGCAATCAATTTGTATGTATCATACAAGCGATAATATATGTTTATAATTTAGCAGTGAAGGTTTGTCAACTCACTTCGGTTTACTCTGAGCTAATCCTCTCCTGACCTTCAAAACACATTTATGTATGGGGATGTTATCACGGGGAGCTTCTAATTTATAGGGACTCTCCTGGAGAAAAATGAATCATCTTAACTCTGATAGAAGGGATAAAGTAGTCAGGATTAGCCTAGACATACTTTCTCTCGGTTAAAATCAGAGGAATCATGAAATTTCTGCCTACTCTCGTTTTGAAGGTCTAGTTTTTTAAGCTTCCCGAGTCAAGGCGAACTCTGTCTTCCTGTGGAGTTTTAAGGTCAGGGAGTGAAAATCAAGATAGAATAAAATATTTTTGATACGATATATGTCGAATAGAACGAAAAGTCAGAGGTTTTGAAAGGTATCTCACTTCCACTCAAAACCACTTCCTGTTAGTGAGTTTCTTTTATTCTTATTTTTATTTTTATTTTATTTTTTTACCTTCGTATTATTTTCATTTGATTCGAAGACTCAGAGTTTTGGATTTTTCTAATCTTTGATCAGGTGACCATTTTTACATGAGTGCAACCTTATTTAGATTTTATAAGACTTCTTTCAGCATCTTTGTTTGAACAACAATGATCATAGAATTTCATACCTTGGATTTCATTTGTATTCTCAAGCAAAACCATTGTTAATTTATCACCTGTTTCGTGAGAAAACTAATTGTTCTAAAACACGATTTTCAGTTTTTGATACATCTTTATCCATCAAAAATTGGTAAGTATTCTATCTAAAAATAAAAATGAGAAATGTCAGAACCCTTGCAGAAAAAGAAACGGTATGTGTTACTTGTTTTTATATTTCTGTTTTTTATGAAATCAACAAAACTGCTCCTATCTATAGTAAAAGTAAAAACTTACCAATGAAACAAAAAATTGTAAATCAAAACAAGAAAATCAAACCGGTATGTAGAATGATGATTTGGGATCTTATTATTTCATGAAGTTCTTTAGGTAACACCCATTGATGGGGGCATTAAGGACTTTCTCGTCAAGGTTTTCTAGTAAGAACGAATTCTTTCCCTCGGAAGCTACGATCCTAAAAGGCCCACACCATATGTGATCAAACTTGCCATGTTTTCYAGCGTCTTCTTTCCTGGCATCCCACTTCAAAACTAGGTCATCATGAAGAAATTCATTATCTTTAGATTTTTTATCAAACAGGGCTTTCATATTGTCTTGATATCTCTGAAGTTTCTCGTCCACCTCAACCCTATTTTGTTGGACTTCAACTAACTAGTTTATTCTTCTGGTAACATCATTCGGTTCTTCCTTCACATATTGCCAAAGCTTCATCACAGGAAAAGCGAGATTTATGGGGAGGACCACGTCAGTACCATACACCATTTGGAAATGATACATTCCGATCGATTTCTTAGTGCCTATTCGATTTTCCCACAACGTATTTCAAATGAACATGCCAGGATTTCTTATTTTCAATCATCAAMTTTTTTATTATGGTGATCRGGATTTTATTCGATGACTCGGCTAATCCRTTTCCCTGAGGATAGTAGGCTATGGAATGTCCTAGTACAATGTTGTACTTTTGACAAAAACTAACCATCTCCATGGATTTGAAAGCTTCGGCATTATCCGTGACTATCTTCTGGGGACAACCGAATCTTGATAAAATGTTTTCTTCTAAGAAATTGATCACCACTGAATTTGTAGCATTTTGTGTCAGAATTGCCTCTACCCATTTAATGAAATAATCTGTAGCGGTTAGAATCCATTTATGTTGTGCACTAGAGTGTGGATGGATTTCTCCGATAAAATCCAAATCCCATTGTTGAAATGGAGCTTATGTCTTGACTGGGATCAAGGGTAGTGTAGGAAGCTTTTGCTTGCCTGAGAATAGTTGACAAGAATTACAGGCTCTGACTTTAGTATTCACGTATGTAAATAACTTTGGCCAATAGTATCCAGCTTTCAAGATTTTATAGGTCGTTGTCCTCCAGGCGTGGGGTCCTCCACACACCCCATCATGAAATTCATTTATAACATTCTTTGTTTCAGATTCTATCAGACACCTTAGTAAAAATCCTAGGGGATCCTTCCAATATAGTTGGTTGTCTATGATGCAATATTTTACCACGTGCAGCTTCAATGTTCTTTCCTTAGAAGGATTCATATCACTTGGGCACTGAAGAGTCAGGAGATATGAAACTATGTTGTCATACCAAGCAGAGGAAGAAAATTTTTCTTGGATCTGAGTTGTAGGTGTTTGATCATCAAATTATTCTATGTCTGGAAGTTCTTTGTAAGATTGCAGATGATTTATCCCGAGTGCTCTAAAATTCAATTTGGATAATATCTTAGTCAGGCCTTGACCTTTGACGAGTTTAGTTGGTTTTACCTCAAGATCGAATTCCTAAATTTTGGCTAGTCATCGGCCCCTCCTTCCATCACTATCAGGTTGAACCAATATATCTTTAACGGAGTTGGTTGGTACGCAGGAAATTATTTTGGAATGCAGCATGTAAGTCCTAAAGGCTTTGAGGGCCTTCACCATAGTGTATGCATGTTTTTTCAGTATATCATATTTCAACTCGGTGTCTCTGAGAATTTTACTAAAAAATGTTATCGGCTGCTCGAAACCTTCATCGTTCTTCTGTAAGAGCATGGTTGCGATAGCATTCTCAGATGCGAATGGAAAGATCAAGAACTATTTCATGTAGTCTGGGTTGGCCAGCACCGGTACTTCTCCTATTACCTTCTTGATGCATTCGAAAGATGTTTTAGCTTCGACTGTCCATTTGACTTCACTGCCTTTTTTCAACATATATGTAATCAATTTAACAATTTCAGAGAAATTTGGAATGAATCTTCTTAAAAAAAATATTTTTCCTAAAAAAGATTGAATTTTCTTTCTGTTTCTAGGAATATTGATTGTATCAATAGCTTCAACCCTTTTTGGATGGATTTGATTCCTTCTCAAATAGATAGTTTACCTTCAATAGTCAAATAGATAGTTTACCTTCTTGCATTGAAAAATGGGATTTCTTAGGGTTGAGTGACAACCCAAATTTTCTGCATTTTTTGAATGTTTGTTTGAGGTGTACCAAGTGCTCTGCATCTAAGTCAGAAAAAACAGTTAAATCATTGAGATAAATGATGAAAAACTTATCTCTCTCACCAACAAAGGATATGTCCATTGCTCATTGAAAGGTGTCCCTTGCGTTCATCAGACCGAATGGCATTTTATCGTACATGAAAGTACCCCATGGAGTGGTAAACACGGTTTTTTATGTCATCTTCGTGGACTGCAATTTGGTTGTAAACTGAAAAGCCATCAATCATAGACATTTTTTTAGCCCCGGCCACTTTTTCCAGAACGTGATCCATTTTAGGGAGCGGATAATTGTCTTTAAGGGATGATCTGTTTAGGTTCCTAAAATCCACGCAGAGTCTGATTTCATCGTTCTTCTTCCTTATTGGAACTAATTTAGCTACCCACTCGGAATACCTGAGTGGAACAATAATCTTTGCGTCAAGGATATTTTTTACTTCCCTTTCTATCACAGGGAAGAGTATAGGGTTTTTCTGTCTGAGCTTCTGCCTGAAAGGTTTGATGCTAGGTTTCAAAGGGATTTTATGTTCAATGACAGTGGTATCATAAGACTTCAGTTCATTATAAGACCAAGAGAAGACATCTTTGTATTGTTTGAGTAACTCAGCATATTTACCTTTCATTTTGGGTGGAAGGTATTTAGATATTTTGACCAGTTTAGGGTTTTCCTTAGTGCCTATATCACAATCTTCAACCTCTTCGGGTTGAGGTTGCAAGGTAGAATTTAGGGGTATATCATCCTGATCAAATAATCTTTCTAATGGAATAAGACCCTTAGGAATCTGATTTTTTTTCAGAACCAACATGTGGTGGTTAGCGATCTTATCCTGGAACTTCTGAGGATCTTCATCTTCCTGCATGATCCAAGTAGGGTCATTCTGATTTTCCTGGTCGATGTGCATTTCAAAAAATTCATCCACCATTTCTAGAAACTGCTTGATCTACTCATCATCTTCAAAGACCTTCCAGTGTTGAAAATTGTTTGGTATTGAAGGCCTGTGCCTCATTTATATGTGATATTTTATCTTCAAGACGGTAGGTGGCATAAAAGTAGCAGCCACTTTCGCTAGGGATTCGGCTTGTTGATTATCTGCCATGGGAATATGATGAATATTAAATGATGAGAAAAAGTTTTCTATCAAATCTCAGGCACAGTTTATGTACGACCTTAGCTTTGGATTTTTGACTTGATATTGTTGCCTTATCTATTTGACTATTAATTATGCATCACCGTAAACTATTAGATTTTTTATCTTCAACTTCCCGGTAGCCTCTAATCCTAAGACGAGAGATTCATATTTGCATAGGTTATTGGTATAGTTAATTTCCCACTGTAATCTGTATGAGAAAGGAATAATGAATTCATCTCCGAGTGCCACAAACAACACCCCCGCTCCCACTCATTCCCAAGACGAAGCACCATCAAAAAACATTTTCCAAACTCCTATACTATTTACATTTTTGTTTGGTTTTTCTATTTTTTTGTTCTTATTTTGCACAATTCTCTTTTGTACATTCGTCAAAACCACCATCAACTGATAATATATAGTTTCCTAGATCCTGATTGACGACATACGTTACGTAATCATTTGGGTTATGTGGTTCACTTACAGTATACGCAAACTTTATTTCTCTGTATAGACAGGTGGACTGTCCACCGAAAATCGAGATCGTAGCATACATCATGTCCAGTTGAAGCGATCCTCCAAGTTTAGCACCCCAAGACTTGGATAATAACATGCCATACTTCGCAGGAACATCAGCAATGACTACATCCATGAGAATGCTCTTCACAGAGATCTGTGCAAGATTAACCACTAAATATTTAATCATATCGAGAAACTTAACCTTTCTTGAATCAAAAGAATACAGATCTCGGTATGGTCTAGTAACCTCGAGACCCAATTTTTCCATAATAACTTTGGGCATTAAGTTGTGGGAGGCTCCAGAATCCAACATACAGTTATGGAGCAGGTGATCATGCACAGTCAACATAATATAAAAAGGAGCGACATGGTATTTAGCGTTTTCGATATGTGGACAAAACATTATAGTGGGTCTATCATCTTCTAGGTTAATAACATCTGCATGACTTTCAACATCTGAGAAATTTATCATCTTGGTAATTTGTTTTCTATACATTGGATTTTTCGCCAGTTCAACCAAAGGTACTGGAATTTTAATTTTATTAATTTTGCTTTTCATATTGAAGTTTCCAATTGTCTTTTCGGCTTCTCTAGATGGGATCTATGTTTCTCTTTTTTTTGATTTATTAGTTTGCGTTGCTTTCGTTTCGGTTGTCTTTATTTTGGCAGCTTGTGTTTCAACTGTCTTTGTTTTAGCAGCTTGCTTTTCAGTGGATGGTTGAGCTGCCTCATTCGTTTTAGTTCTTGAAAAGATCTTCTTCGGTGGAGCGGTTGTATAATTTTTATCTCTAGGCCTTAAATTATATTTATCTTGAAGCTTGGCCATTATAGAGTCAGTGATTCCTTGATAATCAGACTCTCCCATATTATTTATGCTTTCCTCATTTCCAAACAGGGGTTCTTGGTCTAAATATCTTTCGTAATCATGTCTGGTTAGGTGAGGTTCTCAGTCATCATCATTGATATTGTTTATATCTTCATCTAACCCCTTGTAGTCTTGCATATCATCACTTTGCATGAAGTTTTATGTTTTAAAAGGGGTTTTGATCTTTTGGTCTTCATTTTTCACTTGTCTCTGCTAGATCTGGGGGTTGGGATTCATTTCGAAATCTCTTCTGGCAAAAGGATCAGGCTTAGTTTGGTCTAGTTCCATTCTAGATATTTTGTTTGATAACTCTTTGACTATCTTAGCCATGTCATCCATTTTTTCCTCTGAGGACCTCCCAGATCCGGAGGGTCCTGCTTGTTCTCTGAAGCGTTTTGTTTCCTTGGTTCCTGTCTCAACTTTGAATTTTATTTTACCCAATGCCATCATATTCAACTCTATTTCTATAGCATCATCTTGCATTCCCATGAGAGTAGTAGATATTATTTCTCTTAGAAGTAAGGCAAAGTCGGGCTCAAAAGCCCCTGCAAATGTCACTTTAGTTGCGGGTTGAGAGGGTTTAACTTCTGTTGGGATATTATGATATAGTTTGTTAAACCTCTGGGATAATTCTAGGACTGACTCGGAATTATTTTTCCTCAGAGCCCCAAACTCCGTCAGATAGTACAAGTGGTCTTTCTTTTCTCCCCACTATCTTAAGAAACCTTTTTCTAACTCATCGTAAGACCTCAGGGATCCTACCGGAAGTCCTCTAAACCAGATCCTTACTTGCCCCTCAAAATTTTTCACTAGGAGCTTCGAGTATACGTCTTCATGTTTGATATTGAGGATATCAGCAAATTGATCGAAAAAATTTATGTGTTTTGTCACCGTTAAATCTCCCTCCCCTATAAACTTTGGTAATTTTTTCATGTAATTTTCAGGCAGGTCATGAAGGACAGGAGGAAGGACTAAAGGGGCATATATGGCAGCTACCTTAGAGAAAATCCTAGTGGAGTTTGTGTTTTACCACCTCCCGCACCACCTCCTCTGGCAGCAGCCATTGAGAGTCTAGGGGATGAAATTCTGGAATTATAGAGCAGATTTTCAAAAACTTGTAGTGACCCTTCGGCTACCTCGGGATAAGGAGAAGGAGGTTCTGGAAATTGACCATTAGGAGACAGAAAGTCTGAAAAGGGGAGAAAAGGGAAATCAGGACTGGGTTCTTCAGACTTACAAGATATATAAACAAGAGAACCAACGGGAGTTGAATCAGGGTATGAGATATACTCCTAAGAGTTTCGGGGAACTGAAACCTTTATTTCGAGGACCAATGGAATATGAATAAAAGTGGGTATCGAAAGGGATATTTTACCTTTACTAGTAAAGGGGGAAGTCGAATCGGTCTTGGCTTTTATCTCAGGTAAAACCAGCTCAGGGTTTATGGTTTTAGCTTCAAGTTTATCAGTTGATGTATCTCTGAAGTGGCTTTGTGTGTAACCTTCTTGCGAGATTGATTGTTCAAGTGGAAACTTAGCATTATTTTCACAGTTTTGGGTTGGTAAACCTTACTTGTGGATGCAGCAGTCTGCTTGAGGCATCCTCTTGGTTTTAATATCTTTTCAAGATCAGATACAGGGGTAGTCTGTTGGTCATCTAGATTCTTCCTGGTATTTTTTCTACCGAATGTCAGTTTATTTGTAGTGGAGTCGCCAAGTAAAATATAACAATTAGCCTTATTATTGTATTCAATCTTTGTTCACTATCAAAGAGAGAAACTTACCATGTCGTTCTCCCAGGGAAAAATAAATTTGTTTCTCCGTCCCTGGCAACGGCACCAAAAAGATGTTCCTAAGATTATCCTTAAGGCTCAAATAATAATGTTAGGCATCATAAATATAAAAGGATTTTTGTAAGTTGTTTTTTCTTTCGTTAGTTATATAAGAATTAATCCTTAAATGAAATTAATGACAGAACAAGGCAGAGGTTGTATTTCCTCATCTGAGTCGATTTATAAAATAAAATGATGTGGGGAAACTTACAAAACTGTTAAACAAAATGAGGCATCAATGCAAAATGAATCTTACATTGTTCACAGTAGAAGAAAATAAAGAATGCGCCCTTGAAAGGATATGAGATACAATTATCCAAGTAGCTCACAGGTCTTGTATTTACTTATAGCAAATACAGAGAAAAAATTGTTTGCTTATCAAACAACCGATTTAATGTGATTGTAGTAGCAGTAGTACTAAATTTAAAACACTCACTTATCAAGGAATAACATAAAGAAAACTAGAGATATGGAATACAAGAGGAAAACATAACTCAAACTGCACAAAAATTGGAATCATTGTCTGCACTTGTATTAATTCTCACAAAAGGAGAGTTCTCTCTATTACATTCGGCAAGAAGCAGCCTTTGTTAAGTCTTCAAACTATGTATTTATACAAAAATGATCTCAACCCTAAGCTGTTGAAATTCTCATAATTTGGAAACAATAAATATTACAATATGTAAAATTTGAAGAGTTTCATTTGCACCTTCCCTGTCTCTTCGCCTATTGGCAAAGACGTTTCTTCTTCTTGTCCTTCATATCGGAAACAGTTGGTCTCTAATCATGACCTAAGTAAATAGTATGCACACATTGTCTCATTTATTTCCTGATGTGTTACCCCTCCCTTGCTCGAGACACTGAACACATCTACCTACGAACTACACCACTAACCTGGATTGCTTTGTTGTGTCATTCGCCTCAAAAGTATATAACTTCTTTTCTATGTGAGGTAGCCTATCCTCCATTCTCTTGCCTTCTAAAGATATAGACTGTAGTCATAGACTAGGATTGACTATCCACTTATTAATCTGGATAATGTCAATTTGTTTCAATTGCAGGATTGCGGTCTGGGCTTCTTCCATGCTTTCCTTGGAATTAAGTTGATTTTTTGCTATATCAATTTGTCCCCGGGTTTCAGAGATATTATCTCTTTCAATTTCCAGTGACTCTTTGTCGAGTGAAGAAAGTGTTTCTTCACAAGCTTTCTTCACTTCCCTGGATAACCTTTTACTTTCAACTAGATTGGCCTCCCAGGTTTTCAGTATTATATCACCTCGAGTTTTCTCTGAAAGAGAAAACCTAGAGACCCTAGCTACTTCATCCTTTTTTGCTGATAAAACGGCCTCCTGGAAAGTAACTCGAGTTGCAGTGGCCTCTCTCTCCTTTATGCAAATGTTATTTAAATAATGGTATGTCACTCGATAATAGTTTTGAAGAGCTTCTAATTTAGTAAAAAAGTTTTGTTGGGCTAATTCCAGCTTCTCGTGCACCTACAATGCCTGGGCTTGAAAAACTGCCATATCCACTCCAGTGTTCTCAGTCAATTTTATTTTAGCCTGCAATTGTTTGACCAACTCTCCCTGTTGAATGGCCAGTTCTCTACTTGCCTGTGAATTTTTATGCATTTCATCAAGATTGATTTTGAGTTGTTGGATTTCTTGTCTGTCACAGGCTCTGATCTGATCAAAACCCTTATTCATTTCATTTCTCACACTCTGTTCCGCAGTCTTTATTTGGTTTTGCAACTGTTTCACCAACAGATCCTTCTGCTTTAGTTGTTCTGCTAGATTCCTAATTGAACACTGATTTGTTGTGGAAAAAGCTCCCAATGTGCCTTCCACTTCCATAGCAACTTCTACCTCCTCTAAGGCCTGACCATCATATAGCACTATGTGCCTCTTGACAATTGGACCCTCCTTTTGGTGCGTTTCTCTTTTTACTATAGCCCTCCTCTTCCTGTTGAAGAAGAAGTCAGAGGGGGGAATTTCTTCCACCGAAATAGGAGTGAGATCCTCTATAAATATGACTTCGGCATTTCGGTTCCACCTACTAGACTGTAAAGGTGTGACCGATTGGATAGGGTTTCCTATCTCGATGGATGGTTGTTTCCCTGTTGTGTTAGTAGTCGATTTGTCTGGTGTGGACTGTGATTTTTCTTGCCCCTTTTTTATCAAAGCTTCAACTTGAGCTTTAGTTTGATCATCTAGTGGATTGGTCACTGCAATATCCCCCTTCTATGTCAAACCCTTAGTTTTTTCCGAATTTCTTTGAGCATCCTGCTCACTGGAGCTCCTTGTTTCTAAATTCAGGGTCACAATTTCCTGTGTAGCTGGAGATGTCGAGGCTTCTCCCTGTAAGACTTTAGGAAAACTATTTCTTCAATGTCTTTGAAAATTATAGAACTTGGCTAATTTGTTTGGACCCAGAGTTTGGACTCGGATCAACACTTCCTGATAAGATCTTTCTCCTTGAAATATCTCATCATGTGGGAAATCTTCATGCTCGTATCTCTTTAGATTGTAAAGATCCATGTAATTTCCCACGATCTTCAGGGGATCATGTTTCTTGAATTCAATATTTACAAGCTTAATATCTTCTAGGGTCGCAGCTTCTACTTTTGAGTGGCCAAAATCTAACAGTGAGAACATACCAACCTGCGAAGGAAAGTTGGGCCATACTTGTTTCTGCACTGCCTTTAGTTCTTTATCGATTCCCCCTAGCACAGTTTGATGTGCTACCTCTCGGCACACCAATCAATCTAGTAGAAACTTGGGTAAGGCATGCGGAGGAATGGAACATCCAAAAACCCTGATGTAAGAGAAATGTTCCTCAATGTACCAATCCACTATTTTTCCCAATTTGGTCACTATCTTGTCTAAAATCGTGGGAGGTGGGCAACCGTATATAGTGATGTGCATCAGCACCACCACATAGTTGCAAATTTCGTAGAAGAAATCTTTTGCTTTATCCTCCCACATCTTGGAGTGATAGAAATGTATTGGTTCAGTATTGGTCAGAGTCCAACTCCAGCCCATCAAAGGAAATGGCGTCATAGAACAAACGGCATCCATAATGTATGTCGACATGTAAAATGGGGCAGGTTGCCCTTTGGATTTCAATGACCGATATTCTATGATTTCCCTGACCAAATTGTCTGATAATATTTTGGCCCAATCGAAGGAATACCCCTCCGCTACTATATGCATGATTGGTACCCATGGTAATAAGAAATGAGCAGTGTTTTCCTTCCAAAAAATTCTACATAACATCATGGCTACATACATCATGTGAGGCTCTAATGAGGCAACAACATATACGCCATGGGTGTCTGCTCCAAACTTCTCAGGACATGAGCACAAATCCTTGATCAAGTTAGGTAAGTTCTTTCCATATTGCATGCATTCTTTTTTATCGAAGTCCATTAGGAAAGCGGCATTATAAACGTAATTGGGAATTGGGGATAATTTGTACATTACCTGGAAATGCTCTAGTCAGAAAGACCCAACTGCAACTTTTTGTGAATTGCAGATACTTATGGTAGAGAGGTCGACGTTCTCTAGTGCCCAACCAATCATATCATTATAAGGCATGTGCCTAGGCAGCGTTGCTATTTTATGCAGCTCTGATTGAGAAACATATTTGTATCTCATAGCTTGGGTTTCAGTCACCTCATCGCCCGAATCATATGGGCAGTTGATCAATTCGTATTGTAGAATATCGAATACCTGCGTCCAGGTTTTCACAGTATCTATGGTTCTGGGTGAAGTGTCTAAGAAGACGTATGTGTTCGGGTTTGAGATTTCACCAGACACTTTAGTTGTTTTCTGTGGAGCCATGATATCACGAGCTCATAACTCTGTTACCTATTACAGGAAATGCGCAAACTTCTTATCTTGATCAAACTTACTTTTATGCGAGCTTGTTATTAGAATTCAAGCTCCAATATCATTATTCACCTTAATTGTATCGATTTTATAAATACCTTTACTGAAAATGTATTCACTTTCCTTAATGAAAATATTTAGGCAGTGATTCGCAATCTTATTTGGAATCATTTCCATAGATCTGTTATTAATTCCATTTAATGTTTGGTGGTTTGCGATCGGGAGGTTGTATGGATGAAATTTGAATTTGTCTGAACTACGATTCAACAAAAAATTAACATGCGACAATAGTGTTTAGCCCGTTAACTAATCATGTTTAACCTTAATTATTTTCGGGCGTTCGGACCTCGGGATATCCAATAATAGCTGGAGATATGATCTCTGAAACTCAAAATCACGTAGGAATTAATTATTTGCTAATTGTCTTTAATATTTAATTAACCTTGCTTAACGCTTAAGGCATTTCGGGAGTTCGGGCTTCGTGAATTTATAATATGATAGATGGCATATGTTCGAACTCCAAAAGTGTGAAACTACTACTTGATTTTTTTAATTGGGCTTAGTTCCTTTTTAGGTATTTATGGCTTCACGTGTCGGCAAACTAACTTTGTGGATGCTTCAACATGCCACTACTCGTAATAGTGTGTCAAAGATTGGGAAGATATATGTGTATGATGACTAAGACCCTTTGAACACCTTTCGGATATCGGGACTTCGGAGTTGCTACATGGTGAAATTCCCAAAGCGTGAAACTCCAAAACCCAAAACTCTGAAGCAAGTCTCTAGAGGCTTGACCTTTTTAACATTCAGGCAACTCCAAAACATTCGGAAAAAGGGATTGTTCGATTGATGAGAGAATTGGATTGACGATGCACCTTGTGTACTCCTTTTGGATGGAAGACAAGAAAAGATTTATTATTTGAGTTCGATTTTGAGATGAAGTAAAGAGAAATAGGGTAAAGCTTCAGGCTCATAATTTTAAAAGTGTTCCAACAAGGTGTTCCTTGGGAAAAAAAATATAACACAAAAATGAGAATATTCACAATTTTTTCATTTCAAAGTTCATATCAATATTATTGTAATGACTATATATTACAATGAAAATCCTTTTGACTATAAATAATCTTACTATAACCATATAAGAGAAAACAAATTACATTAATTTCAGTGTATAAAGAAACAAAAGTAAATACTCTCTTCCTCCGAGGAGCTAATTTTTAATCACGAAAAAGAATTATTGCTTAATACAATTACTAATGTTTATATCTTACATTTTGTACCAATGTTGCGAGGAAGTCCACCCCACCCCCTCCTACACCCACTTGAAGTGTGCTTTAAACAAGAGCACCTTCAAAAGCACACTCCCTTAATGAACCCATCCTTAAGTGTAATTACTTATGTAAAAAGACACTCCTTGATATTACCAAAAGCGTTGTCCAAATCACGCTCCCCAAGTCACTACTTGTGTACTCCCTAGACAAATTGAAAATATTCCTAAACCTAAAAATGATTTATGCACCCCCGTATAGGGTGGTAGGGAAGCGATGAGACATGGGGTCGCCACCCAAGGCAAGCCACCACACGTCACTCTAGCTCACTGGACCCTGCTAGCCCCCAACCACATTCATCACCTCGTCTCATGTGAATTAACCTCTCCTCCACCACGTGTACAACCCTTCTCATGGTTCTTAGTCGCTCCTACGGTGACCCTGATCTGATAATGTTCCAATGGTACCTGCCACCGATCTAGATAATATTATGTACCCTGCAATTCGTTATGATTTATCATGCGGAAATCATCTCCCTTACTTCCCTTCTCCCCAGACATTATGGCCACATATTTCATTTATGGTCTGCGAAAATGGGAGGCTTTTTTATCCTAACACTCTCTTGGGCTTGGTCTCGCCACCCTTTCGTGCTGAATTTTTAATGCTTAGCTCAAGCACATGTAGTTTATTTTCAATTTAGCATGAACTTGAACCATAAACAATGTAGTTGCACTAGTTATAGTAACCAAGATCACAAGAAGAATAACCATGCACAAGAACACAAGAAGTTATCCTGGGAAAACCCTTCTCAATGAAGGGAAAAACCCAACAATCCTTTGCTATAGAGTCAAGAGAAGATCCCCCACACCATAAACCCTAGATCACACAAAAGGGTGCTTCTATGACCTAGAAAATTGTAACATCCCACTCTTGCACGCACCCGATGTGACTTATTCTTGTGGACACTTGTGTGCAAGTGATCCGGTTCACTATATGATTGACTGATTCGATTATGAAGCATGATGATGTTTGTGGATTTGATGATATGCTATTTTATGATATTTATATCGACATGTGTTATTGACTGGTTTTCCTTGGCGTGCAAGACTCTGGACGTTTGAAGATGTCGATGGCATCGATGGATCTCCTTGGACTCCAGATCGAGTCAGGGAGCGGACAGTTATGGTTTGAATGTTTTGATATTACATATGTGGCATATGACTAGATATTATGATGTTGATTGTTATCGCTGACACGTTTCGTTGATGGATGCAGGTTGACGGTAGCTTGCTAACCAGACTCACATTAGGAGTAAAGGGGTCATGCATGACAACTAGAGATATTGAGGGAGAGGTGTGGCAGCAGCCCTGCCACAGCCTACTAGCACTCTCGTCGTGGCTCGAACTGTAGGTTAACGATTACCTAGTTCGAGAGATCCACGATGTCGTGAGGGAAGATTGTGACAGTCGCTCATGATGATTCTAAGGGGTGCGCAATAAGGCAGGGTCCTTATTCCTTAGAGGCCCTTAGTCTCCCACAAGGTCACATAACGGAGTATTGACTACAGGGGTTTGACGTCTACCAAATCAGTCAAAGGCGAGTGGCGCCCTTGGAGCAGGTAGTGCATCTTGAAGGGCACGTCGCACAAATAAAACAGAAATGCAAGCGAGTGGCACCCTTGGAGCATGTAGTGCGTCTTGAAGAGCACGTCGCGATTTTAACTCTGGTAAGTTAATAAACCTAGTACCTAGAAAACTATGCCTCCTTAGGACCAGGTCGGCCTTAAAATAAATGATGGTATGAGTAACGTTTAATAATTGATTTTCCCTTAAAAATTGTCGCCAAGCCTAGTGAATTTAAAACCTAGGTCTAAGTAGAACATGTGAACAAAAAACAACTAAATGGACATATAACAAGAAGGGGGGTAAAAAAAAATCAAACGATCGTAATTAAAGTAAAATTTTGATGAAGAATTAAATTATTAAAAGGATAAATTGTTGTTTATATCTAAACTTGTTAAATCTGAACTAAGAAGAAAATGGAAAACTTAAGGAAAAGGGGAATGTCTAACATAGTAGGGAATCTAGTCTTTGGAACCTTCTAATTATGAACTCAACTAGTTTTTAAGAAAGGCGTCAGTCATTTAAGAAATGTAAGGGAATAAAGGGACACTGAGGAGTGTTTTTAGGAACATTTTTAGGTAGGTGAGGGAAAGAGACAAATTTAATTAATTAATAAAATTGGTTTTTGGTGCAACTAGGGGATTGGGTGACATGTGTACGGCGGAGGTTTATCCTAATTAAATTTAATAAAAAGAATCTAAAGAGGGTTTGGGAAAATAATCACTAAGAAAACTCTATAAAAAGGATGGCAAAGGAAGAGTATGAGGATGATTGGTAGGCGTAAGGTTACGTTGCTGATAGTTTTCTTGATTGATTTTCTTGTGGGAGTTGGGATGCCCAGCTCGATAGGGAGTGGTAGCTCGACCTTGCAAGGTGAGCTAGGAGCTATATGTCTCTCCGGGTTTTGTGTGTGTGGCCCCTTTGCGGCTCGGGGGGCTCAGGGGGAAGAAGAGGACCCCTAGTGTTGGCTGGGAGGTATCGGTGAGGTCTCAGCGATTAGCAAGCGAGAGCAAGGTCGATCGTCAATAACCGAAGATGATCAACAAGCCAACGCCGGTTCCGATATTCCATTGAGTTTTGCTATGTGCTGATTTAATTTTAGTGTTCAAATTGGTTTATTAGTTAACGGTTTTATTATTTCAGGTTCGATGCCCTTGGATAAATTTATGTATAAGGAGATGTTGTATATGTTCTAAGTATTTTACAGTCCATGAGACTAATTAATCATTGTATTGTTGTGTCTTTTGTATGCCTTCCATAATATTAATGGGACGTTGTGTTTAATATATTATATCATTACAAATTTACTGAAATTGAACATAAGGTTAATAAGTGCAGAGAAGATATTTCATTTAATTTTGTGTCAAATGTATCATATCCTCCACGTTCTAGTTCGCTTGAGTATTAGATTGAAGAATTTAAAAGATGTTTATTCTGGATTTCTTTAGGCCTTATATTTCTTTTGTTATTGCATGATTGGTGTACTGTCTACCAAAGATAATAACCATGGAACTAAGGCCTGTCTTTGTCAAAAAGATCAGATCTGTAAGTTTTATAATAATTCGACATCAGGCTTAACAAGCGAAGGTTTGTCCCTTCGAAAAACAAAATTGTGATTTATGTCGTCTATCTGTGCCTGGACTTAAGAACAAGGTGCACCTTAGAGTTTTGAATCAAGAAGCATTTTCACACACTATCTCCTCCCAGATATAATCTTACCTTTATTACAACCAAGCTAAACTTTTCCCATGTGTATGATTACTCCTTTTTCACGCCTGTTATAGATTACTCCTCGTTGTTGAAGAACACCCCGGATTTGCTTTGATAGTCGAGCCTCTTTTTCTTCTGGCTTACAACTCTGCCCTTAATGAAGGTGCCTAGGAAGTTGCCCTAGTCGTTTTCTCCACAGTGCCCCTTTCTATGAGCGATTGGGGATTTCTCTCCTCCACGCATAGAGAAATCACCCAGCGATTTTAGGTAAATCGATTCATTAGCGGATTTAAGGTGATTCCTTCCATTAAACCACGAGGAGGGAACTATGAAGAGAAGATTGTGAATGCGTTTAGGGAAACCGAATAAGTACAATTATAGCTGAGAAGAAAAAAAAATCTATTCTAGAACACCGCAATCCACTAAACCAGCATTTAATAAACGGCACCATCCTTTACGTGGAATATCTTAGTGCAAGCGAGCAACTATTCCATTGTTGTTCTCTCCTGGTCCATGCGGCAAGAAGGGGTCTGAGATCAGATTTATGGGGCGTTTCGATGACTACTTTCCCCGATCTCAGAACCCAGGCATTTGTTCCTACACGTGCTTCTCTCCATGTTGTTTCTTCTTTTCTTCGTTTGTTCTGGATCATTTATCACTCTCCTTGATTTCTCCCTATCCTTGTTCTGAAAAGAAGAGAGGGGTCTCCACAAGATTTTTACTCTCATAATTATTAACCTCTTGCTGGAATACCTGTCTCTGTTCTGTCAACCACGCCCAACCCTATCATTTTGCATTGTCTTACCTGATGCTTGCCTCTGCGTGACTTAGCATGTATTTTTACTATGCCTTCTCCCAGGGTTTTGGTCTTCTTTGTTTGTGTTTTCCCCTTTCATCTAGGCGCGGACAGGAGTCTGTCAGCCTGGCGCAGTTCTTTTATTTAAGGCGTGAGTTGTCTTACTTGAATACGAATTGAGATAATTCAACTTTACCTTTATTATTGTTTCCTCAGCGCCTCTTACTCCGGATTTTGATTTATACTTTATTTGGTCAGGCCCACCATTGTTTTAACCTTAATAAATCTCTTAAACGCGACCTTTTACCATCTGGCCCGCGGATTCTGCCTTCTCAACTTCTTTTGGCTTAATGGTTTTTGTTGACTAAGCCCTGCTAACATTATCTTGGTTAGGGAGCGACTAATTAATAATAATTAATGAAATAGAATTATTCGCCTTATTTGTAAACTTAGTTATCCAACTTCCCCAAGGTTCTTAACCTCCTTTATATAATAATATTTTAGTTCATTGTTTCATTTCCGATCATCTCCTTCTAATGATTAATAATCATCGTTATTGTATTAATGTCTAATTTACATGTTCAACCAAGATGGGTATAGATGTTAATGTGGACCTAGAAGGAAGGAATTTAAGGTTGACATGTGTGGCGTGTAATCCCTCATTCGCACCCCAAATGTTAGACCAAACCTCTTGCGCTTAGTTCATTTGACGATTATATGGATCCTTGAATGAAAGCATTGCACGGATAACTGGTGTTATCTTAACTCGTGCCTTTAGAACATGAGTGGCACTTGTTGTTAAGCCTTCTTTATATTTTGTGCGATTATTTGCAGTGTCGATGAATGACACAGTTAATAGAATGCATGCGTGCACTGAATCAATTACTGGTTGACAATTAAATCCTTTCCTTGCACGCACTGATCTTTATTGCAACGCATGATGTTAGACTCTCGACTCCTGGCGCATAGAGAAACCTTGAAGTGAAGACTGATATTAGAGACTTCCAACTACCGGCGCGTAATGAATTGTGATGTTGTGTTGATCGTTAGACCTTAGAGTCCTTGCGCACTGAATTTTGTTACTCTTGCACCCCAACTCTAGGCAATGAATGATCTCATGTATGTGATCAATTTTCCTTATGCAACATTTTTTCTCTGATGTTGTCGTCCGTTGGATTAATTCTCCTTACTTGCATCTTCGAATGTCTTGTTGAACGTTGGATTACAATCTTTACTTGCACTTTTAGATTAACAATGACTAATGGATTAACAACCTTCATTTCGCCATTAAATCATTGTAGACTTTAGACTTCTTGCGCCTATGAATTTTAGGTCAAGTGTGATGGTTTAGAAATGATTTATCTTGCGCCTTGGATTATGTTGATAAGTAGGTGTTAGGATTGCTTGCGCCTTGGACTAAGTTGTTGCATGAATGTTTACACCTTAGTTATCGAGTATGCTTGTCACATTGTTACGGTACGATTGCAGGTGAAATATTATTGGTGAAATGATCAATAAGTGAAGATGTTAATCTGGAATTGGATGTTGTGCTTACCTTGAAATTGATGTTGATTATTGTAATTGACATTGATTGAATCGCGCGCCTAGAAGTTAAGTGGATATCAATGTTCCTTAAAAATTTAATAAATAGCTCATTTACGCCTTGATGATCGTGAATGTTAAGATTGGCACCTTTAGGCGTCATCTTTAAACGTATAACGCAGTGGTGTTGGGATGATGTTAATTACGGTGTTAATACATCGTTATGCACATCGTGGTTCATGGGGATGACGTGTAGGCATTGTGTCATAATTGATTATTATTCGTTGATATGTAACAAATGTGTCAATGATGTCACTCTTAGCACAATGTTAATTTCCTAACGCAGCTCAAGGAAAAAAAAATTGGCATGTTGTATGTCGCTTGTGTGTCATAATGTCGGGGTCGTTACATATGGTATCAGACCGGGTTCAACCCTGCGACTGTGGATAGCCACACCTTCCACTTAAATATACACTTAAATTAATCACTTAGCACTAATTAAAACTTTAACCTGTCCATGAGTTACTCATGGATAGAGGACGTTGCGAAGGTTCGCGATATGGTGTCAGGGGAGGAGGTGTGACACCTCCAGTAGCACTTGTGCCAGAGGGGTCCAACCCCCAAGGAGAATAACATATCTTGAGCATGAGAAATTGATGCGCGAGATGCATTGGGTCTGACAAGGTGCTTCCATGGATTTGACAAAGGCCTGGAAAAACTATCTCTACTGAGATAAGGTCAGGGCGCATGTACCCCTGAGGATCCACAACACGCTCCAACAAGTACTGGTAGCATTCAAGGGGACTCTAGAAGATTAAATTCCCCCGTTCACGAGTTCCACAGATGGCTCAACCGCCGAGGCATGGTTGGAGAACAAGCATGGTGCATCACGCTTAGCGATTACGACCTCCAGCACGAAGTTCCGCATAGGCGGTCTTCAGCTAAAGGGGAGCACTCTTTTGTGGAGGAAGACACTCCTACCTCGGCTAAACGTGGTCGTCAAAGACATGTTAGGGTAATGGTTCGAGGAACGGTTCTGGGAGAAGTAATTGACAGAGGAATTCATTGAGCGCCAGCTCAATGAGTTCATCACCTTACGACAGGGTTGTCGTACAGTGCCAGATTATCAGACCAAAGTTTGGAGCTACTTTGGTATGCCCCACATCTGAACACGAATAAGCTGGGGATCAGCAAGTTCGTGACCGACCTTAACTCCAGCTCTCGTTCAAAGGTGAGGATCGAAAGCCTCAGACGTTGCACGATGCAGTGCAGTAGGCCTCTTAGATAAGGAATATTTGATCGCGAGAGTCCGGGCAGGACNGTTCTGGGAGAAGTAATTGACAGAGGAATTCATTGAGCGCCAGCTCAATGAGTTCATCACCTTACGACAGGGTTGTCGTACAGTGCCAGATTATCAGACCAAAGTTTGGAGCTACTTTGGTATGCCCCACATCTGAACACGAAGAAGCTGGGGATCAGCAAGTTCGTGACCGACCTTAACTCCAGCTCTCGTTCAAAGGTGAGGATCTAAAGCCTCAGACGTTGCACGATGCAGTGCAGTAGGCCTCTTAGATAAGGAATATTTGATCGCGAGAGTCCGGGCAGGACTCCTACAATACCATCTGGACTGACAACATCTGGTGCGCACAGCATCAGACGTCGGCCAGACAAGACATATTGGTATCAATATACATCTATGGAACCCTTGTTCTCAGCACCACGACAACGGGTTCCTCAGTAGAGAACCCCACTACAATGGACCACCACTTCAGCGGCAGCAACGGTTGGGCCTGTTCAACATAACAGAACATGGTTTATGGCTGGCGGGCCAACAACTACTACTTTAGGGACCCGGAGTACTAGACCGAAGACTAGATGTTGGACATGTGGAGAGCCACATAACCAGTGCGGTTGTCTAGTTGAAAGGGCTAAAGCAGCCAAGTCAACAGGGCACACTATTGTTGTGAAGATGGGCTAGGCCCATAGGATTCATGACCGCGGTGAATAATCGTCGGGCCGAGCACCAGTCCACTATGCTCGAGGCGTCAGGTACCATCGCCAACCAAACTTCTAGTGTTTGTTAGATCTCGGGGCTACAGAGAGTTATATTCCTAGTACAACGCTGAAGGGATTTAGGTGAAGGCATTCGATAGTATGAGCTTAGATTCGTCGGAGTGACTTCGGGTGTCGCCGGATGGTTGGAGGAAGGGGTTTGAACTGTCTCTTTAACCTAGGGAATAGTGTAGCGAAGTCCGAACTAAACATCGCGATCTTGAGATCTTATGATGACGTGATTAGTATGGACTGGTGGGAATCCCATGATGCGATACTCAATGGTAAGATGAGGCGGTTGAGTTGGACCGACGATAAAGGACGGAGTAGTGTGATTGTAGGAAGAAAATGGGGAGTATCCCCGAGGTTCATTTCTTCCCTACAAATACAAGAGAGCACTCAAAAGGATGAAAGTTATATGCATACTTAGCGTCAAACGTCAAGGGCACGAAGGAAGGATTAGAAGACCTTCCGGTAGTACGAGGGTTTGCGGACGTGACTCCCAGAATAATTACCAGGTGTTTTTCCCGAAGCCAAGATGGAAATTACCATCGACCTAGAACCTAGAACTGAACCGATGGAAAGAGAGCCTTATTGGATGTCGACCCCTAAGTTAACAGAGTCTAAAGTGCAACTAAAGCAGTTGTTGGACCTAGGACTTATACGTCCAAGTGTATCGCCTTGGAGTGCTCCTGTTAATTTCAAATGAGAGAAGGATGGGTCAAGGAGACTCTGCTTGAGTATCGTCGAGAATTCCTTGACGACATATTGATATTTTCTCGGATGACGGAAGATCAAGACGAACTTTTACACCTAGTACTACAGTGTTGTGAGAAAACAATTTACGGGAAGCGGTCGCAAAGATATCGAGGATTCATTGATTAGGGCATGTTATCTCCTACGAAGGCATCGTTGTCAATCCAGCGAAGCTAGAGGCTATTGTGGAGTGGCCTGCGTCGACAAAGGTCCAAAAAGTGTGTAGCCTCTTTGAGATATTATCGACGGCTTATCAAGGGTTTCTCGAAGATAAAAAATCTGATTACAGAATTGCGAAAGAAGAACAAGGAGTTTCTGTGGACCGAGAAATGCGTGGAAGCATTTTGAAGGCTCAAGGAGTTGTTGACGATAGTGCCAATACTAAAAGTCCTTAGCATGGACGAGGGCTTCTTGGTATGCACTAACACATCCAAGGAAGGCATAGACGGAGTCTGAGGCAAGACGGTCTAGTGAACGCTTACATCTCAAGGAAGTCAAGGAAGCATGAGGAGAACTACGTGACGCATGATTTGGAGTTGTTAGAGATAGTGTATGCCCTGAGAGGGTAGAGACACTACCTGATTGGTCATAATTTTGAACTAAAAATGGACCATTGTGGTTTGCGACACCTTTTTACGCAAAATGACTTGAACGCACGCAAGGGCATTGGTCAAAATTGCTTATCGATTACGATTTAGAGATTTCCTACTTAAAAGAAACAATGAACAGAGTGGCAGAGGCGTTGAGTCAGAGACCATGCGTATTTTTAATGATACCTCTTCAACGAATCTACGTGAAAAGAATCTACCTACAGCGCGACGCTGAATGGTATAAAGAGGGTAAGAAATTTTTTGGGCAAAACACCATGTTGGTACCAAAATTGAGGGATATATTGTGGACAAAGACGGATATTTGAGATATAATAACTGGATTTACTTACAGCCCAACGACGAATTGAGAAGTTTTGATCTTATGGGAAGCTCATATAGCAGTGTACATGGCTCATCTAGAAGTCATGAAGATGAGAACCAAACTTAAGCCCTTATTCTTCTGGAAGGGATAAAGGTAGACATCGTCAACTGCGTGGCGAGATGTCTAGAAAGTTGGCAGGTGAAGGTTGATCATAGACATCCAGCAGGGTTGCTATGGCCACACGCCATTCCGGAATCGACATGGGAGGTAATTTTGATGGACTTCATTGTTGAATTGTCGATGACGGCAAGCAGGCACGACCTGATTGTCATGACAGTTGACACTTTGATGAAGAGTTCACATGTTGTCCCTATGCGTATGATACATCAGGCGTCAAGTATATCTAGAGTTTATATCGGCAAGATGTTGAGACTACCAGACGTACCAAAGGAATCATATCCGATAAGGGATTTAGTGTTTGCAAGATGATTTTGGACGAGTTTCCCAAGAGGCCTTGGGAACACCACTGAACTTTAGTACAACATGTCCTTGAGATAGACAGGTTGATCGAAGGAACCAACCATTTTGGGAGGGTTATGTTGCGTATGTGGGTGTTGGACCAATAGAAACGTTGGGAATAGTTCTAGCCGCTGGCTGAGTTTTTGTGCAACAACAACCATCAAAGCACTATCAATATGGCGCCATTTGAGTTTCTTTATGAGCCAACATGTCAAATGCCTTTGAGTTGGGAATCGACTCGAGGATGGGGTCCTAGTAGGACCAGAAGCGATCCAAGAATTGAAGGAACAATTAGAAATGATATGAAAGGGGATGGAAGAAGCGCAGGATCAGCATAAGGGTTTGTCAATGTGCATCACATCAACCATAATTATGAAGGGCCTAACGGCTAGTCGTGCCTCATTATTTGAGGCATTGCACAATGTTTATTTTGTGTCCTTGTGTGAATTTAGTTTAGTTATCCTACACATGAGTTTGACTGAGTTCATGACGAATATTGGGCAGGGTGTGCTCACGGCAGAACCAATCCGGTTTCTGGACCGTCGCATTCGACAGCTACGGCGTCAAACTGTCGGTCGGGTCAAGGTCCAGTAGGAAAATTATATTCTACACTCAACTACCTGGGAGGACACATATGATATGTGTCATCAATTTCCCTTGGTTGATGGCTAGACATTTAGATATTGTCAGATACTTTATTTTTTCATTTGTATATTGTGAAACTTCGGGACGAAGTTTAAAACAAGAGGGAGTGTATGTAACATCCCGCTCTTGCGCACACCCGATGTGACTTATTCTTGTGGACACTTGTGTGCAAGTGATCCGGTTCACTATATGATTGAATGATTCGATTATGGAGCATGATGATGTTTGTAGATTAGATGATATGTTATTTTATGATATTTATATCGACGGGTGCTATTGACTGGTTTTCCTTAGCGTGCAAGACTCTGGACGTTTGAGGATGTCGATGGCATCAATGGATCTCCTTGGACTCTGGATCGAGTTAGGGAGCGGACGGTTATGGTTTGAATGTTTTGATATTACATATGTGGCATATGACTAGATATTATGATGTTGATTGTTATCATTGACGCGTTTTGTTGATGGATGCAGGCTGACGGTAGCTTGCTAACCAAACTCACATTAGGAGTAAAGGGGTCACGCATGACAACTAGAGATATTGAGGGAGAGGTGTGGTAGCAGCCCTGCCACATCCTACTAGCACTGTCATCGTGGCTCGAACTGTAGTTTAACGATTACCTAGTTCGAGAGATCCATGATGTCGTGAGGGAAAACTGTGATAATCACTCACGATGATTCTAAGGGGTGCACAATAAGGCAGGGTCCTTATTACTTAGAGGCCCTTAGTCTCCCACAAGGTCACCTAACGAAGTATTGACTCCAGGGGTTTGACGTTTACCAAATCAGTCAAAAGGCGAGTGGCACCCTTGGAGCACGTAGTGCATCTTGTAGGGCACATCGTGTAAATAAAACAGGAATGCAAGTGAGTGGCACCCTTGGAGCATGTAGTGTGTCTTGAAGGGCACATCACGATTTTAACTCTGGTAAGTTAATAAACCTAGTACCTAGAAAACTATGCCTCCTTAGGACCAGGTCGGCCTTAAAATGAATGATGGTATGAGTAAAGTTTAATAACTAATTTTCCCTTAAAAACTGTCGCCGAGACTAGTGAATTTAAAACCTAGGTCTAAGTAGAGCATGTGAACAAAAAAAAACTAAATGGACATATAACAAGAAGGGGGGTAAAGAAAATTCAAACGATCGTAATTAAAGTAAAATTTTAATGAAGGATTAAATTATTAAAAGGGTAAATTGTTGTTTATATCTAAACTTGCTAAATCTGAACTAAGAATAAAAGGGGAAACTTAAGGAAAAGGGGAATGTCTAACATAGTAGGGAATCTAGTCTTTGGAACCTTCTAATTGTGAACTCAACTAGGTTTTAAGAAAAGCGTCGGTCATTTAAGAAATGTAAGGGAATAAAGCGACACCGAGGAGTATTTTTAGGAACGCTTTTAGGTAGGTGAGGGAAATAGGCAAATTTAATTAATTAATAAAATTGGTTTTCTGGTGCAACTAGGGGATCGGGTAACATGTGTACGGGGGAGGTTTATTCTAATTAAATTTAATAAAAAAAATATAAAGAGGGTTTGGGAAACTAATCACTAAGAAAAATCTATAAAAGGATGGCGGAGGAGGAGTATAGGGATGACTGGTAGGCGTAAGTTTACGCTACCGATATTTTTCTTGATTGATTTTCTTGTGGGAGTTGGGATGCCCAGCTCGATAGGGAGTGGTAGCTTGACCTTGCGAGGCGAGCTGGGAGCTAGATTTCTCTCTGAGTTTTGTGTGTGTGGCCCCTTTGCGGCTCGGGGGGCTCATGGGGAAGAAGAGTACCCCTAGCGTTCGCTGGGAGGTACCAGTGAGGTCTCAGCGATTAGCAAGTGGGAGCAAGGCGGATCGCCAGTAGCCAAAGATCATCAACAAGCCAGCGTCGGTTCCAGTATTCCATTGAGTTTTGCTATGTGATGATTTAATTTTAGTGTTCAAATTGGTTTATTGGTTAAATGGTTTTATTATTTCAGGTTCGATTCCCTTGGATAAATTTATGTATAAGGATATGTTTTATATGTTCTAAGTATTTTACAGTCCATGAGATTAATTAATCATTGTGTTGTTGTGTCTTTTGTATGTCTTCCTTAAGATTAATGGGATGTTGTGTTTAATATATTATATCATTACAAATTTACTGAAATTGAACATAAGTTTAATAAGTGCAGAGAAGAGGTTTCATTTCCTTTTGTGTCAAATGTATCCTATCATCCACGTTCTAGTTCTCTTAAGTATTTGAATGAAGAATTTAAATGATGTTTATTCTGGATTTCTTTAGGCCTTATATTTCCTTCTGTTCTCGCATGATTGGTGTATTGTCTACGAGAGATAAAAACCATGGAACTAAGGCCTGTATTTGTCAAAAATATTTGATCTGTAAGTTTTATAATAATTCGACATAAGGCTTAATAAGCAAAGGTTTGTCCCTTCAAAAAAAAAATGTGATTTATATCGTCGATTTGTGCCTGGACTTAAGAACAGGGTACACCTCACAATTCTGAATCAAGAAGCATTTTCACATGCTATCTCCTCCTAGATATAATCTTACGTTTATTACAACCAAGCTAAACTTTTCCCCTGTGTGTGTTTACTCCTTTGTTCACGCCTGTTATAGATTACTCCTCCCTGCTGAAGAATGCCCTGGATTTGCTTTGATAGCTGAGCCTCTTTTTCTTTTGGCTTAAGACTCTGCCCTTGCGGAAGGTGCCTAGGAAGTTTCCCCACTCGTATTCTCCACAGTGCCCCTTTTTATGAGTGATTGTGGGTTTCTCTCCTCCGCGCATAGAGAAATCGCCCAGGGATTTTAGGTAAATCGATTCATTAGTGGATTTAAGGCAATTCCTTCCATTAAACAACCAATCGGGAACTCTAAAGAGAAGATTGTGAATGTGTTTAGGGAACCCGGCTAACTACAGTTATAGATGAGAACAACGATTTTTTTTCTATTCTAGAACACTGCAATCCACTGAACCAGCATTTAATAGATTATATCCCACCTCCAGCATCAACCTTTATGTAGCATATCTTAGTGCAAGCGAGCAACTATTCCATTGGTGTCCTCTCTTGGTCCATGAGGTGAGAAGGGGTCTGAGATCAGAGTAATGGGGCATTTCGATGACTACTTTCCCCGGTCTTAGGACCCGGGCATATGTTCCTACACGTCCCTCTCTCCTTGTTGTTGCTTCTTTGCTTCGTTTGTTCTAGAGCATTTATCGCTCTCCTTGATTTCTCCCTATCCTTGTTCCGAAAAGAAGAGAGGGGTCTCCACAAGATTTTTACTCTCAGAATTATTAACCTCTTGTTGGAATACTCGCCTCGCACCCATGCAAGTAGTGAGCCAATCGTTATGTCAACCATGCCCAACCCTAGCGTTTTGCATTGTCTTACCTGACGCTTGCCTATGTGTGACTTAGCACGTATTTTTACTTTTTATGTCCTCCTCTGCGAGTCACATCGTCACCCAGGGTTTTGGTCTGCTTTGTTTGTGTTTTCCCTTTTCATCTAGCCGCGGAGTGGAGGCTACCAACTAGGCGCAGTTCCTTTATTTAAGGCGTGAGGTGTCTTACTCGAATACAAATTGGGATAATTCGATTTTACCTTTATTATTGTTTCCTCAGCGCCTCTGACTTCGTATTTCGATTTATACTTTATTTGACATCTCCCTTTCGGTCAAGCCCACCGTTGTTTTAACCTTAATAAATCTCTTAAACACCACCCTTTACCATCTGGCCCGCCAGTCCCTCTTTGAATTAAAAAAAAGGGGGGGGTTAAACTCTTGACATCCACGGTGTACCTGTCATGTCAGCAGAGAACGCGGATTCTGCCTTCTCAACTTATTTTGGGTTAATGGTTTTTGTTGATTAAGCCCTACTAACATTATCTTGGTTAGGGAGCAACTAATTAATAATAATTAATGAAATAGAATTATTCACCTTATTTGTAAACTTAGTTATCCAACTTCCCCAAGGTTCTTAACCTCCTTTATATAATAATATTTTAGTTCATTGTTTCATTTTTTATCATCTCCTTGTAATGATTAATAATCATTGTTATTGTAATAATGTCTAATTTACATGTTCAACCAAGACGGGTATAGATGTTAATGTGGACCTGGCAGAAAGGAATTTAAGGTTGACATGTGTGGCGTGCAATCCCTCATTCGCACTCCAAACGTTAGACCAGACCTCTTGCACTTAGTTCATTTGACGATTATTTGGCTCCTTGAACGAAAGCATTGCAAAGATGACTGGTGTTATCTTAACTTGCGCCTTTAGAACATGAGTGTCACTTGTTGTTAAGCCTTCTTTATATTTTGCACGATGATTTACAGTGTCGATGAATGACACAATTAATAGAATACATGCGTGCATTGAATCAATGACTGGTTGACAATTAAATATTTTCCTTGTGCACACTAATCTTTATTGCAACGCATAATGTTAGACCCTAGACTCCTCGCGCGTAGAAAAACCTTGAAGTGAAGACTGATATTAGAGACTTCCGACTACCGATGCGTAATGAATTGTGATGTTGTGTTGATCATTAGACCTTAGAGTCCTTGCGCACTGAATTTTGTTACTCTTGCGCCCCAACTCTAGGCAATGAATGATCTCATGTATGTGATCAGTTTTCCTTATGCAACAATTACCGTTGTTTCCCTGGGGCTTGCTCTCATGTTGTCGTCTGTTGGATTAATCATCCTTACTTGCGTCTTCGAATGTCTTATTGAACGTTGGATTACAATATTTACTTGCGTTTTTATATTATCAATGACTAATGGATTAACAACCTTCATTTCTCCATTAAATCATTAACGAATGATCATTGTAGACTTTAGACTTCTTGTGCCTACGAATTTTAGGTCAAGTGTGATGGTTTAGAAACGGTTTATCTTGCGCCTTAGATTATGTTGATGAGTAGGTGTTAGGATTGCTTGCGCCTTGGACTAAGTTGTTGCATGAATGTTTACGCCTTAGTTATCTAGCATGCTTGTCACATTGTTACGGTATGATTTCAGGTGAAATATTATTGGCGAAATAATCGATAAGTGAAGATGTTAATCTGGAATTGGATGTTGTGCTTACCTTGAAATTGATGTTGATTATTGTAATTGACGTTGAATGAATCGCGTGCCTAGAAGTTAAGTGGATATCAATGTGCCTTAAAAATTTAATAAGTAGCTCATTTGCGCCTTGATGATCGTGAACGTTAAGATTGGCACCTTTATGCATCGTCTTTAATCGTAGAACGCAGTGGTGTTGGGATGATGCTAATTATCGTGTTAATACATCGTTATGCACATCGTGGTTCATGGGGATGACGTGTCGACCTTGTGTCATAATTGATTATTAATGCATTATTATTGTTCGTTGATATGTAACAGACGCACGATGTTAATTTCCTAATGCAGCTCAAGGAAAAAGAATTGGCATGTTGTACGTCGCTTGTGTGTCGTAACAGCGGGGTTGTTACAAAACCTTGCGCATAAGAGAAGTGTGCACTTCAGTCGTACAAGTATCTTGGGAGAATGTTACAATCAAGTGTGAGTGAGTGATCCACAATGGGGATCTACTCTCTTATATATACAAGACCTAACTCATCAATAGATGTGTCTATTGGCACAATAGGGTCAACTTGTACTACTCAAAAATATAATTAATCTTTTACCAAATATTAATTATCTTTACATGGTGGGGCCGACTTGTACCCTTTACACAATTAGGGTTACAAAATAAATCTTACTCTTAGACAATATAGCAAGGGATCCACACATCCTCTAGTGCTCAGCTACTAGGGACACGTCCACTTGTGCTCAGCCACAGGGACATCACTCTCAACAGATCAACTCAAGTAAGTCCATAGGAGTACCATCTGAAGAGCCATCTCAAGTCGACTCAAGTAATTCCATAGGAGTCCGACAGGAGACCATCTCAAGTCATCTCAACTCAATCCAGAGGAGCACGACAAGAGACCACGCACGTCATCTCAACTCAGTCCAAAGGAGTATGACACACCCATTACATGGGCTTTCTCACAAATCGTCTCAACTTAGTCCAGAGGAGAATGACCTAGAGAATGTCTCATGAAGTTGCAATCATCAACACTCCCTCTCAGCTAGGGAGGCATTCTCCATTATCCCAAGTCTCTCACAGTAGTACTCAAACTTCGTCCTGGAAAGCAGTTTGGGGAAGACATCTGCAACTTGCTCATGTGTAGAAAGGTATTGCACGTGTACTTCTTTCCTTTGCACCATATCTCTGATGTAATGATATTTTATCTCGATGTGTTTCGTTTTATCGTGAAACACCGGATTCTCTGAGAGCTTCACACAGCTCTAGTTATCACAATGGATAACGGTGGAATCCATTGTCCAAATAAGTCTGCAAGGAGCTTGCGAAGCCACACTGCTTCGCAGACTGCCACACATAATGTAATGTACTCTACTTCTGTTGTACTCAAAGGCACAGAAGTATGTTTCTTGCTACACCAGGAAACCATGGAAGATCCCAAAGTAAAACAACAACCGAAGGAACTCTTCTAGTCCACTGTGCTCCCTTCCCAATCTGCATCGGCATATCCCTGCAATCTCATGTCTACATCGGAGGCATATCTCAGTCCATAACCAACTGTGCCTCATAAATATCTCAATACATGCTTCGTTGCTATTCAATGTGTCTGTCTCGTTTAACTCATAAATTCACTGAGTATGTTCATTGCATAGCATATATCAAGTCTGGTGTTAACCAGATACATCAATGATCCAATCAGTTGTCTATAAAACTGTGGATCAATCTCGCCTGAATTAGAAGAAGCCTCGTTCATTTTCTTCAGATCCATCACCATCAGTGTAGGCATGGATTTGTAGTCTGTCATCCCGAATTTCTTCAATATCTCCACTATGTACTTTCCTTGACTAGGGAAAATCTCATCCGTCCTCTTCCACAATTCTAGTCCCAAGAAGTAGTGCATCATACCAAGTCCCTTCATCTCGAATTCAGAAGCCAATGCACGCTTGCATTCAACAATAAGGCTTTCTGAATCGGTGAGGAATAATTCATCAACATATAGGAACAAAATCAAGCACTCGTCACCAACAATGTTGTAGTATAGGTTTGGATCAGCAACACTCTTGTTGAATCCCAAACTCATCAAGTATCCATCAATCTTCTCATACCACGCATGAGGTGCCTTCTTTAGTCCATACAGGTATTTCTTCAACATGCACATATGAGACTCCTTCTCATGTATCACGAATCCATCTGGATGCTTGATGTAAACTTCTTCCTCAATCTCATCATTTAGAAAGGTTGTCTTCACATCCATATGATGTAGTCTCCAACCCATGGATGTTGCAAGAGCAATAATTGTACGGATGGAAGTGTATCAGGCAACAAGAGAAAATGTCTCCTCATAATCTTTTCCCTCCACCTAAAAGAATCCTCTAGCCACAAATCTCGCTTTGTACTTCTTGACACTTCAATCAGCTGCATGGTTGATCTTATAGATCCACTTGGAAGTCACTACAGACTTCCCTTCTAGTCTTGGAACAATATCCCACACATCATTCTTCATGATGGACTGATACTCTTTGGTCATGGCATCTTGCCAAACCTGTTGACCTGTTGCTTCTCCATGACAAGAAGGCCCAGTATAAATGATGTGGCTCATAGTTGAAACATAGCTCGAAAATATTTGTGGTCTCTTGCTCTTAGAATGTACCATGAGGAGTTGCATGTCCCTCTACCTCTTGCAGAGTCTATCGAGCCCATGCAAGCCTCTTTTGGCCTACTGCAATGTCTCTGGGAACATCAATTGGATCAAATGGATCTATAATTGTCTCCCTCTTAACTATTGAAGGGGGAGAAGGTATTGTCTCTTCTTTCTTCTCACTGTCAATCTCCATCTGAGATCCTCTAGATCTTCGAAAGGATATCTCTTCCTCAAAGGTGACATCTCTGCTAACTTCGATCTATCTCTGACCAGGGATGTATATATGATATGCTTTCGAAGATTCATTGTACCCCACAAATGTACCCTTTCTGCCTAAAGGTTCTAGCTTGGTTCTCTTCTCCTTGGGTACATGAAAGTATACTAGACACCCAAATATCTTGAAGTGTCCAACCTCAGGCTTCACTCCGGTGAAGGCTTCTTTGGGAGTCATATTCTTCATAATCTTATGAGGACTCTTGTTTTGAACGTACATTGTTGTCATGGATGCCTCTGCCCACAGAATCATAAGTAGATTATGATCATGTATCATTGCTTTGGTTTCCTCAACATTAGTTTTGTTCTTCCTTTCTGCAACCCCATTCTTTTGAGGGTTATAAGGAACGATGTGCTCCCTCTTGATCCCTGCCTCAACACAGAAATCATTGAAATCCCTGGAGGTGTACTCTCCTCCATTATCCGATCTCAGCACCTTGATCCTCCTCCCAGTCAGGTTCTCAACCTGAGCTTTAAACTCTTGAAATCTCGCAAGGACTCCATCCTTGGTATTCAAGAAGTAAATCCACGTCTTCCGAGACTGATCATCGATAAAGAGAACATAGTACAAATATCCTCTCAAGGAAGCAGCAGTCATAGGTCCACAAACATCTGTATGTATCAAGTCCAAGATCCCCTTGGATCTACTATGACTACTCGGAAAGGATCCCTTGACATTTTTGTCAAGAGCACAACCTCTGCAAATGCCACCATGCTCAATATGTATCTCTGGAAATCATGTCACCATCTTCCCCAGAGCGGGAAGGGCTCTATAATGTAAATGAGCAAGTCTCATATGTCATAACTCGCTCAAGCTAATAGTATCATGTAATAAGGCATGGACTAGTCGGACAATCAATCTGTACAAACTGTTTTCTTGAAAACCAATCACCTGGGCAGAATCCATGTGTGAGTTATTGTGCCATGCAAGAACTTTTCCTTCAGAGAAGGTAACCTTGTAGCCTTTATCCTCTAAGGCAGAAACAGAGACAACGTTCCTTTTCATCCCAGGTACATATAGTACCTTACTTAATTGTAGTGGTATGTCAGAATCTAATTGGAAAGTAGAAGATCCAACTTCTTTCACATTATATCTGGCATTATCACCAAGTACAACATGCAGACGAGACTCTTTATCTACAAGATCAGTGAGATGTTCTCTATATCTAGTCATGTGTCTCGAAGCACCACTGTCAATTAACCAAATATCACTATCAGTAGGAACCGTACCTAAGAATGTTGATATGAAGAAGAATGCTTCATATTTTATGTCTTCATCTCTCTTATGTGGTTTTGGATCAACATCGACAGTGGATGCATGTTGTCTTCCTTTCATCCTGGTAGGACAATTTATTGCAATGTGTCCATACTTGTCACATCTGAAACATTGAATCCTTGATATGTCTTTTCCTTGTTCATGACTTGGAGTTGTTGAAGTTTTCTTGTCTTTGAATGCTTTGTTGAAACTTCTTCTATCTCTTCTTCCTCTTTTAGCATAAGAAGCAAGGGCTTCATTATCATCATGATGGGATTCTTGCACTCCTCTGGCTATAAGTTTGGTTTCTTCCTGAGTGCAGTATGTCCATAGACAATCAAACTTAGGTAAATATGCTCTTCCATTGATACTTTGAAGGAATGGTTCACAATGTCTTGGAAGAGCATTGAGAGTAATCATGACAAGTTCTCTGTCTGTTATGGTTTCTCCAATGGCACCTAGCTGATTTCTGATCTCTGAAATCTTCATGAAGAAGGTAGCAATGGTGTCATCTTTCGTCATCTTGATATTTTGAAGTTGGTGTTTCAATGTAAGAGCTTTCTTTGTGTTGTTTTTCTCAAACATCTTCTTCAATGCATCATACATTTTGTAAGTTTTCTTCAGGGTAGAGATGTGAGGTAGTAGATGATCTCTTACTAAATAGATGATTATCTTTTTTGTTTTGATATCGTCTTCCTTCCATTTAGCCTTCTCTTCATTGGTAGTTGTTTCCAGTAGAGTCTTTTCTATCAATCTCAATAGATCATCCTCTTCTAGAGTGATGTGTAATCTTGACTTCCAGGAGTTGAAGTTGCTTGTTCCATCAAGCATGTCTTCCACCAAGGTTTTGTTCCTCATAGTTTGCAGATTCTTCACAAACCCTAACGGATGGGCAAGAAACCCTAGCGTTTTTCAAGAGGAGGTCTCTGGGGGTTTATTGGACTTATGACTGCTAACAAGAAACCATAGAGAGTCAAAGGAACCTCAGCAAGCTGTTAAAATACTCCAACGTTCTGCAAAAACCCTAAAACCGAAATTCTACAGAAACTCTAAGGCCAAAACTCAAAACTCCTTCAATTTTTTATCTGAGAGTTGTATAAGGTGCACTGGAGAAGGCTGTGCTTGCCTGTGCAAAAATTAGGCCCAACGTTCAAGGAAAAACTGTTAAAACTAGCTTGACAAGGAAAATGGATGGGGTCGTTTTTGCAGTTGCAACAAGAAGGTGATGGCTAGCTTGAATAGCTTGTGCAATGGCTCTTCAGGAACTCTGCTCTGAAACCATGTTGAATTTTTAATGCTTAGTTCAAGCACATGTATTTTCTTTTCAATTTAGCATGAACTTGAACCATAAACAATGTAGCTACACTAGTTGTAGTAACCAAGATCACAAGAAGAATAACCATGCACAAGAACACAAGAAGTTATCCTGGGAAAACCATTCTCAATCAAGGGAAAAACCCGGCAATCCTTTGTTATAGAGTCAAGAGAAGATCCCCCACACCATAAACCCTAGAGCACACAAGAGGGTGTTTCTATGACCTAGAAAACTTGTGCATAAGAGGAGTGTGCACTCCAGTCGTACAAGTAGCTTGAGAGAATGTTACAATGAAGTGTGAGTGAGTGATCCACAATAGGGATCTATTCTCTTATATATACAAGACCTAACTCATCAATAGATGTGTCTATTGGCACAATAGGGTTGACTTGTACTACTCAAAAAATATAATTAATCTTTTACCAAATATTAATTATCTTTACATGGTGGGGCCGACTTGTACCCTTTACATAATTAGGGTTACACAATAAATCTTACTCTTAGACAATATAGCAAGGGATCCACACATCATTTAGTCCTCAGCCACTAGGAACACGTCCACCTGTGCTTAGCCACAGGGACATCACTCTCAACAGATCAACTCAACTAAGTCCATAGGAGTACCATCTGGAGAGCCATCTCAAGTGGACTCAACTAAGTCCATCGGAGTTTGACAGGAGACCATCTCAAGTCATCTCAACTCAGCCCGGAGGAGCACGACAAGAGACCACACACGTCATCTCAACTCAGTCCAGAGGAGTATGACACACCCATCACATGGGATTTCTCATAGATTGTCTCAACTCAGTCCAGAGGAGAACGACCTGGAGAATGTCTCATGAAGCTACAATCATCAACATTTCCCCCCCTACTCTTCTCACAAACACCACCCCCTCAGTTTCCTACCTATACTCTTGCTCGTCACTCCTACCTTTTCCTATTGTCTCGGCTCTATTTTTTTGTTGCAATGTCCAAAGGCAACCACTCTCGTCGCGCTAGGGGGGGGTTCCTCATGCAGAAATAGAGATCACTCTAGCTCTCGTCTCATCTCTACTTTTGAAGATTATACTGAGTCTTACCAAGCTCATACCCCTCCTGAAATTAGAGCTGAAATTGATTTCGATGAGGCCAGTGTTCGTGTCCTGGGGCATTTCATCTTGGATGAGGAGTTGCTCCAATCCACTAGCCCATGGGTACCGGACACTAGAAACACTCGAGCTCACCTCTCTTAGTACTTGAAAACAATGGAAAACTATTATCATTTAAAGTTGTTGATGGGTCGTGTTCTTGGTGAATGACACAAGGCTAAATAAGAAATTCTATTGTAGCTCGATGACGTCCAGTTACAAATCAAGCTCCTTGACCACAAGATGAACTCGATGGCGAAGCAGATGGCGAGAATGGACCTGGTGAATCTGGATTACCCTCAACCTCAAGTGCATGTTGTTGAGGGCCGGTCTATCACCTAGTTTTTAATGATTTTTAGCGTTTTCAATTTGTTGTTAATTATAGGAGGTATGGGCATCTCAATCCCACCTCATGGTATTCAACTAAGGAAAAAACAACAGCTAGTTTTTTTGAATAAAATATAGTCTCAAGCTTTACTATATTCAGGCTTATAGTTTTAACAAACAAACATTTTACAAACTTTCAAACAAGTTGATGCATTGTTGTTGGTTTGGTTTCCCAAGTGGTAGGCCAAGAACAACGATGTTTTATACTCTTATTATGGAAATATAAAGACTCGAGATAATTTACAAAAAAAAAGCTTTATGCAATGGTCTCCCTTGAGACAAAATGATCTAGTTGCATCACTCCTTCGACACCCCTTTTTCGAAAAAATATTATAGGTGGGGAACAACCAAAGGCCCTAGTATGCCCCACAACTCATGGATAAGGTTTATGGATGGATAAAAACTTTGTTTAGTTTTGTTTCCTCTCATTTTATAACCCATTTCAATCATTTTTGTTAGGGTTTTGAGTTGGCTTCCTACTAGTTTTTTATGAAAGCGAATTCCTAAGAGCTTGGAGAAGAAATTGAATGTTTCCATATTTGCATTCAACTATCATTGTAGATTCATTGAAAAGGTAAGCTCTAAGCCCATTCTCTCTCGGTTTTCTTCCCCTATGTTGTTTGTTTTTGTATTTGTCAGATGATGAATGTTCTCTTTTCCTACTCTTTCCCATTCCTTATTCTCCCTCATTTTACTGCGCATTTTTGTCAAGAAGCATGATGGGTATGTGATGTGTATATTTTTGTTTTTTATTAAAATAGTTTTGATGAGTAGTAGATATGATGGGGAATTTTAGGATTATGAAATGTTCATGATGACCTACTCTATGGAGAGGAGAAATAAATAGATGGGGATGGAGGAGAAAAAGGTGAAAATAATGGTGAAGATAAAAGCAAAAAAAAATCAACACACCTATGGTAGTATGTGAAAAGACTTGAGGGAGGGAAAGGAGGTGGAACCACTAAATTTGCATGCCCCTATTATAAAACATACAAATCTCACATAGGTCCATATACCCATGTGAGAAAGCATCTCTATGGATTTTATTGTGAGTCAATACATCCAAGAACATAGGAATAAAAACGTGTCTCATTGTACCAAAGGAAGATAGAGAAAATACATCACAACCAAGTTAAAAGAACACACAAAAAAAGATTCAATCAAAGGCCACATTTAGAATGTTTAGCCAAGCCCCATCCTCTATTGCTAGTGGATCCACAATTGTGAATACCTATTACAAAATGTGTTAGATCACTAAATGATGAAACCCTAAATAGAGTTGAGTCACATAAATAAGCTCAAAGAAAGATATTCACAATAACACCATATGATATTATTAATGAATAACTTGCGCATTTATTACAAAGGAGTTTACCTCCTTATATATCATTGTTCATTAAGCAAATTATTTCCACTTGTGAAGGTGGGATAGATTGCTTTACAAAAAAATGAACATCAACATATTTTAAAGTCGTAAAATGACTTTAGTACATAGTAAGTCGTATATCTCCGATACTCCCCCATAAGGCATACAATGTTGAAACAAACTGAAATCAAATACGTATATTGAATGTTAAACACATAAATTGAACACTAAACATCATTAACATCCTTTAGAAGCTTCTACTTTGAACATAGTTCTTTGACTAGTTTCAGCTCCATCAAGTTGCCTCATATCATTCATAACGATGTAGTTGCTAAGTTGAATTCTCGAGCTCCTGGATTCCACCTCCCCGAACTCCTGACTCAAAAATCTACAAAATTCAATTATTGGACAACAATCCACTTACAAGTCGCGTAACCTCACTAGTAGACTGCAATCCACATGCATGTCTCTCCAAGTATTGAGTGATCTTTCCCTAGATCTACAACTTCTGAACTAATTAGGAAACAATCCATTTTGATTTGTTAACTAATCCCTTCTCGTATTCAAAGTGCGGTCTTTCTAAAATGCATAAAATCCCTTTTATTCAGTAGATTCTTCACCATTGTCAGCGTCCAGTGGATCTTCAATCATGGCTACACTCACTATATGTTGTATATGTTTAACCTTTCCCATAAGAACGCCAGTGGCTCGTTATCTACAATTCCAAGTTGTATGACCCAACTTCTTGCAATAGTGGCATTATACTTCTTCTTTGTCTTTCGTTGATCTATTACAGTTGTTTCTTGCATAGAATGCAAGATCCAATTGGCTATCACCTTCAATGGTTCTCTTTTCTTCTTCTAGCAATGTTGCAATCATTTTGTCCAGACTTTGTGAAGGTAGTTGACTTGGGGTAAAGATACCACTATTGTATTTAGGTAGAAAATTGTTCAGGAGAATAGTCTTGACATCTATTATGTATCTGTATAGATCTGCAAATATACTTCATAAATAAACCAATAATAAACACCAAACTATTCACTGAAACATTGAACACAAGAAATAAAGAAAACCCTTCAGGTAGGGTAGCACCTTATATTAATCATTATGGAAGGATAACACTCCTCAAGCAATACTTGTGTGTACATTAACAATATTCTTTTTCATGCCTCAATACGTTGCTTACACTTCTTTATATAGTATTCTCTATCTTCTAGGAACATTCTAGAGAAGGGATCTTCTAGAAAGCCTATTTATTATCTCTAACTACCATAGTGGGCCTTATTTAACACTATGGTGGACCTAGTCCACCTTACATTGAATGGCCTACACTAATAATACATAACCCCATTCTCATTGGGTATCTCCCATATTACCTCCCTAGGTATAGTACAGCATCCTCCTCATCAACTATTGCCTTGACTTCTACAAGTTATCTGATAATAGATCTTAGATTGTTGACGTGACTCGACATGGTGGCTTTAGCTGGCATCTTAAAGTTAAATAATAGTAATTTCAAGTGAAATTTTGCATTCACTACTTGTGCCCCAAATAACTTGTTTAGATTCTTCTAGATCTCCTCAGATGATTCGTTCAAATCTACGTGATGTAGCTATGAATCTAAGAGGGCAAGGTCGATAATGGTTTTTCCCTTATCATCTCTGCTCTCTCATTCTATCAATTTGTTTGGATCTGCAGGTGTTGCCTTGGTTCCTTTGACAATTCCTGAAATCTTTTTGTTCATTGATTGCATCTGGATCTTCACTTTCCACATATGGTAATTGAAACTCGAGTACTTCTCTAACGACATCTCCATGATTGATCAAATATGATTTTTTTCACTGCTGAAAAATAATTACCAACAGATGCAAACAAAGATTACACAAACCAAAGTTGTAGATACTACAAATCTGAGAGAGATCAGTTGTAGAACTACAATAAAACCCTCGTTGCCTCTATTGAAAAAATTAAGAAGGATATTGCATTAAATCACGGCTAAAAAAATACAAAACTTGGATCTAAGTGAACTCGCTGCTAAACACCCTCGAATTGTGGCACTTTGTAGCTCTTAGACTATTGAAGTCACAAGAGTGGAAACCGTGTCTTTCAAAGGCCCAAGACTCTTGATACGACTTCATGCTCTAATATTGTATTATAAAATGAGGTAGATCGCTAAATGTGGAAACCCTAGGTAAGGTTGAGTCACATAACTAAGATCAAAGAAAGATACTCACAATAACACCATAGGATATTATCAATTAATAATTAGTGCATTTATTACAAATGACTTTACCTCCTTATATATCATTGTTCATTAAGCAAATCATTTCCACTTATGAATGTGGGATAGATTGCTTTACACAAAAACAATGAACATTAACATATTCTAAAGTCATAAGTGACTTTATTACATAGTAAGACTTATATCTCTAATAATATATGACATAAAACAATGGAACATTTCCTTGACCAAAGTGGTAGAGACGACATGGATGCAAAAGTGTGTGAGTTTCTCTATGCATGTGGTATACCATTCAATGTTATTCACCCCTACTATTTCAATGATATGTTTATTGTCATCTACAATTTCCCTAAAGTATACAAGATCCCAAGTATGGCAGCCAAAACCCAATCACTAGAAAAGGAAAAATCCAAAATCTATAGTGGGCTATAACAATGTACAAACGTTTGTTCCAACTTTGGGGAAGCCATTTTTCTTGGTGTGTCTACTAATAGTATAATCTTCCTTACAACACATCACTTCTTAGCCCATTAAGAGATCGGTGTTAATATTTTAGAGCCCTAACTGAAATCCATTCAAGAAATTAGGTTGTCATTGACAATATTGGCATTCAAGTCATCACTAGCAATGCACCTAATTGTAAGGCTATGGGAGCAATCATTGAGGATGAATAACCTAACACTTTTTGGTTTGGGTGTTTGGTACTCATTGAACCTTTTGATGTATAATATTATTAAGTTGAATGAGCCTAATTATAAGTAGATCGGTGCCTTCTACAAGAAAAGGAAGAAGATCATATAATTCATCACCAATCCTAGCTTCATTAACCACATTTTTTTCTTTTGCGCCAAGTTGGGGATACTTAGCTTACAAAGCCCAAATTTGCTAGTTATTACCTCACCTTCAAGGGCATTTTAAAGGTAAGGGAGGCATTGGCTAGTATGGTGGTGAATAATGTATGGAAGGAGTTGAGGTTGAGGTTATCTAATCAAATTTATACTATGACTCACAAGAAATCATTCTTGATGATCAATTTTGGACACAAGTTAGGTGTTATAGCTAAATTTGGTCACCATTGGCAATATAGTTGAACTATGCCACATCATCATCAATATGTCATTATCATGAACCATTTCTAAAGCCTATTTCCTTGTGTGCATGTGTTGTATTAATGCAACTCACATAGGATGCATAGGTTTCTAGTTAGCAACATGCATGCACACTCAAATTGACCCAAAAAATAAATAAAGTACAAAATGTATGGATCTCAAGTGGAGATCACAGAGGTCGTACACTTGTGCAGCCCAAATCTCATGTCCTAATTATTGAAACATTTCTAAAGCATATAAATAAGTGGTCCATGATTGAAAGAAGGGGTAACTCGCCCTTATACTACAACGTTGTCAAGTTGAACTAGCAAAATCCTTAGCTCTAATCTACTTCTTGTGTAGAACTTTCCATGTTCTCTAACGTTGACCTATTCTCTCCTAGGTTCTAATGAGCCACTATTTGGCTCCCCTTTGGTTTTCAGATTTGAGTCTTTGTTAAGACTTTGATCGATGGATAAGGCTAGAGGAAACCAGACTTGAGTGAAAGAGTTGCAACAATGACTTTAAATATATTATATTTGTTGTCAACTTTTCAATCATATCAATATAGATCTCTTTTCTTTCCGCCACCGACCCCCCTCCCCTTGACCAATTCTTGTCATGATTCAACATTATGGTTTAATTGCATTTAAATAATAAAATGGACAAAGTCCAAGACTCACAACTTCTATTAATTATTTCCCCCTTTCCTTCTCCTCACATTTCAGTGATAAAGATTTTTCTTAAGAAAGAATAGTTTATAGACTTTGTATTCTGTAAATGAGAACACAAACCCTCTCACCAAGTACTTACATCTAATGTAGAAAAAAACTCTCAATAGAATTAGCAACTCCAATGAGGAAGAATTCATTAAATTCTTCCTTTTTGGTTTGCCTTGTTAATTTCTTGTGAGTTTTTGCAATCCGTCTTTACTAGCATTTATTTGTCAGTGTTAGGAACATGAAATCGTTTTCAATTTTAAGTATGTTGTTTATTTTTTTGGCTTGCTCTATTTTCTATGTGTGATCTAGTTTAGTAACATTGGTGCGCAATGCACTAGTTGCATTCAAACAATCCACGTGCACATTCTTGTATGTGCAAGTGACAATTCTATAAACCGCACACAAAAAAATGAATATTGAAAAAAATTAAAAATTAAAAAATTATTTTCTTTTGGTTCATTTAAGGAACTCTGAAGTAGTTTTGATGTATTAAGAAGTGATTGCATTTAAACGAAAATATCATATTAATTTCATTAACATGTTCTCGATAAAATAAAAAAGAATTGCTTACTTTGATTTGAAATACTTCTCTTGAAAATTTGCATTACATAAAATATCAAATTGCTTGCATTAGCATGTTCTCATGAAAATTAAAAAGAATTCCTTACTTTGATTTGAAATATATTTCTTGAAAATATGCATTACATTTAGGTTTTGAAAGGTCTACTTGGTTTTTTTTTGTACTTTTCATTAAAAAAAAAAAACAAATTTAATTCAAGCATCTTTTTCTAGTGTAAAGCAGTGTTTTCCTTTTGTACTTTTTCACTTTAGAACATCATATTTTTCCTGCTTCTACATCTCTCTAAGTAAAAAGCAACCACTAAAAGAAATGCATAATTAAATGAACTAGGCTTGCTTTTCTTTATTAGAAATCAACAATGGTGTAGGTGTAGGGTGTCAATTGTAGGATTGGAGAATAAATTCCCTAAGGCCACAAAATACAACTAGAAGTTGACTAGAGAGTGGAAAAACCTATAATAGCAAGCAATACTTCCTGGGAAATGTTACTAGGCTAAAGTTGGTTAAGTGTTGAGATCTCCCCTAGCACTTATCTCTGGATGGATGCGCAATATGGAACTTGATTGAAGTTGGCATGTTACTCAGAATGACACATTTTTACTAAAGTTTTCATCGCAATACAAAGTCTTGTATATCCATGTGCAATACAAAACCCTTTCCCACCATTGTTTTGCCCATTTATCAATCATGAAAATGCACCTTTAACAACTTCTCATAGGTTTCACATAGGTGACTTCAAGTAAGAAGAGCTTGTGGCACCTAAGGAAAATAAATATTTTTTGTTGGAGCACCCCTTAAGGTTTCCTTCTTCGTGAAGGGGATTGCACCTTGGGTAGTGATTTCACAGGGTTATTATAGTTGTTTCTAACACCTTCGTTTGTTAGACTTAGGCCCTCATCATCATAAGCTAACCTTTGGAAGGCCATTTTTCATCTCTTTACTAGTTGGGCGTAGGGATTTAACCACCTTGATCTAACTCTTGAAAGAGTGGGTTTGCTTGGTTGAGTCCTGAAAGCATTTTATAGGAGGGTGTTGATTGTATTTTTTTCGGCCCCATAAAATACCTTAGAGATTTTTTTCCATTACAAATCAAAATCTACAGTTGATGTCCCTGGGGATATCAACCAAGGGACCCCTTCACAAAGGAATCCTTGTGTTTTTTCTCTGTTTAGAAACGTTGGTACCCTTATGATGACTACTTTGAATCTCCCTGCATTCACTGTAGGGTTGTTGGTTTGGTTTTCATCCACTCTGAATGTCCTTATGCTTCCCGAGCAAGCACCTTATATCAAGAGCATCAAACCATTTTGAACCTTTTGCTTTCTAAACAAGTGAACTTGGTTCCTCCTCCTTCTACCACATCTACTGAAAGTACAGCTTTGAGCTCAACTAATAACCACAAGTCTAATAGGAAGAGAGAGGAAGAATAAGAAGCAAGCTTGAATACATGGGGGAAAACTACCAACAAATGAGAAAAATGATCAAGGCATTGATAATGTTGAGAAACCTAGATGAATAGGATGCAAGCCTAAATTTCCTTGTAAGTTTTGCATGGGAGATCATCTTACTCATTTATGCCCTGTCATTCTAGAGGTACAAAGAGTATGGTTCTCACCACAAGGATTACTTACTCTTGAACAACCTATGATTCTCCAACAACCCCTTCATGCTCAACCATTCATTGAGGAAGTAGTCGAGTCAATGCAATCTTCGCTTGATCCTACTCTCCCCTGGAGAATGATGTAATCAATGACCATGTGTTCTTCACTGCCAATGCAAAACGTTTTGGACATGGGCCCATATCATCCACTTCAAGTGTGCTCCCTCCAAACTCTAAGATCATTTAATTTGATTGGAATAATCTAATTGAGCCTCGCCTTCCTTCTCTACAACCTTCCAAATAAGGGTTGAAGTTAATTCATGCACAGTTCATTAATGCATTATAGATGAAAGAGGAAAGAACCTCCTCTAGTATTTTATCATCGTCTGCTTGGAAGGGTTTGGTTTCTCCCAACCTTGTGTTAGCTACCAACTAGTTTTTGGCTTTTGATAGAAGAACTAATGAACCTTTAGGGATTCTCCCTAGATTACCTATTTCATCCTTGTTTACGTGGAAAGGTTTGGGTTCTCCCAACCTTGTGTTAGCTACCAACCAATCGTTCCAACCATTGGATTTTGATAGAAGACTAGTGAACCTTTAAGGATTCTTCCTAGATTACCTATTTTGTTAGGTGGGAAGATTGTCTTAGTCGATATTATAGTTATCAAATGCTCTTTAAACTTCAATATGCTCCTTGGGCATGATTATGTATATGTCATGGATGTTGTGTTGTCAACGCTCTTTTGCATGATGCATTTTCCTCACGACTTAACCATTGACATTATTGATTAGCTCGCATTTGGTGATCCCCATCCTTATTCAACATGGGACCATGTGATCCTCTTATCTATTCGTAGTGTTTATGTGGACACAACCCCGCCACTAGTGAATCATGTGGCCTTAGATCCCATGTGTTTGATTGCAACTTAGAATTAGCCTATGCATTCATGCTCTTTGTTTTGGGACTTGATTCTAACAATTGACTAGGGGATCTATCCAATGGGAGCATTGGAGCATTTTACCGACCCCCTATCAATCCTAATGATTGTTCCAACATACATTCTCTTCAGGATAATGTTATTCCTGTTAGAATATATATGATGGTGTGCTCGTTTTACCATGACGATACCCTCATCTCCCAACGACAGGCCGAAGCCTCCCTCCGAGCACCTTAACCTTGACCTGAAAATTCCTCCGGAAGCAAACCCTAGGCTAGATAGCCAAACAAAGAGCAACGCATCTCTCCCCAAGGATAGTGCATCACAAAAA
>SNQJ01S0014252.1:305396-334993 GCA_010110895.2 Picea sitchensis
AATGATATTGTAGAGTTTGTTTATATTCTGATCATGTGTCACCTTAGTTATGATGTCATGTGTTTTTGCATTGATATGAATTAGGTGATGTTGTTAATTTCCTATTTCAAAAAAAAAAAAAAGAGAATTTTTTTTTCCTATTGTACTTCGCTATTCATAGACTTAACGAAGGGGTCGTTACATGTTCTACCATGAAGTTTTCCATAGTTTCCTGATGCAACAGGAAACAAAATCTTTTTGGCCTTGAATACCACAGAAGCAGAGTATGTACCATTGAGTGTGAGAACTAGTATAGATTCACAAACTTCTGACCGATTTACTTGATCATGATATGGATCCTATGATGATAACCAATAGCTATGTATACATATCCTTGAGAACCCAATGTTTACTGATGGATCGAAACAGGATGAGATGAAATATTATTATATCAGATATATTATGCAAAGGAAAATCGTACACATGCAGTACCTTCCTACACATGAGAAAATTGCAAACATCTTCACCAAACTAAATTGGTGAAGAATGTGTCCATAGTTGAGAGGGAGTATCGATGACTCTAGCTAAGACAAAATTTAGAGTACATCCATGTGAGACTTGGCATGATGAAGAATTCCTCCCTAGATGAGAGGGAGTGTTGATGATTGAATCTATGTGAGACATTCTCCAACTTACAAACCTTTGAGATGTGGATCATTGCAACCATGTGATATATTAGCCATCTTACAAGCATAAGAGAAAGCCCCTAAAAAGGGTGTGTGGTTCATATCTAAGACAGAGATGAAACATATAGATGACCTTCTCCATTCAGAGAGTTGAGAAGATCTCCAAATGATTATCATGTGGGAAAGGCAAACTTCTACGTTAGACTTTCCTGTGGCTGAGCACAATGTGAACATGTGAAATCTCAAAGTATTGGGTGCATCGTCGTGAGAATATAAATGAAGATGATATATTAGCTTCCTATGAGCAGAAGAGTTGACGAGAAACTCTGGATGACTCTCCTATGTAATGCAGTGGGAAAGAAGATCTGTTGAGTGGACATGCCTGTGGTCGAGCACAGGTGAACATGTTAAGAAGTAGTTCCTTTGTGTACTATAGTGAACTAGAGATATGGACATCCCTATGGATGTGCCCGTAATGAATGAGCACTAGTGGGTGTACAAAATCCCTTGCTATATTATTCAAGAGTCAGACCTTCCTGTAACCCTAACTGTAATGTAAAGGGTACAGATCAGCCCCACCATAATGTGACTAGTAATTAATGCAAAAGTAATTAATCTGGTTAATATTAATTATATTACAAGCTAGTGAGGTCAGCCGTATTGTGCCAATAGACACTTTTTTTGACAGGTTTATGTTAGTATAAGTAAAGGTAAATTCCCCATTGAGGAATCACATCTTTCACATGAGATTGGAAATTTCAGCAAGTACATCTCCTTGGGAAAAGTGCACACCTCTTTGGGGCTCTAGTCTTCTAGGGTTTGAGAACCCTCTTGTGGGCTAGGTATTACTGGTGGTGAAGGTCTTTCTCTTTAAGAATACAACAAAGTATTTGGTTGGGTTTTCTTCCCTTGTTGAGAAGGGTTTCCCAGGATACTTCTTGTGTTCTTGTGCATGGTGTTTCTTCTTGTGATATTGGTTGCCGCAACATTATTGTTTATGGTTAACACAAATGAAAATTGTAATGAAATACATGCTTAACCTAGCTTATTGAAAACTCAACATGGTATTAGAGAATAGTTCTTGAATATCCCATTTCACAAACACTTTCCATCCATTCTCTCTCACTTTTGCAGAAACCGTATGACCCTCCTAAGGTTTCCAAAACTTTTGTACGACCTACCCTTCTAGGGGTTTTCAGCACTTAGCACATGAAAGTTGGGCCTAGAAAGAGGATAGGAGTGTACGACCTCCTTCAACATACCTCCATCAAGCTTCAAATTGCATTTATGAGCATTTTTACTTTTTGTCCCTAGGGTTTCTACAGTTTCACTAATTTCTTAAGAAATTTCCAAATTAGGGTTTCTGCAACTCCTTGAAGGAGCTCTTTAGCTGACCAGTGTTCTCCTATATTTCAAAGGATTATTGTTGGAATTCATAAGTCCAATTGAACCTAAAAGTGATATCCTAACCTAGGTGTTAGGTTTACTAGCCAAGATGACAAGGGTTTGTGAAAAATCCAAAAAATCCAAAAATAAGAATCAAAGGAAAGCTTGATGATTCAAGAAAACTCAGTTCTGGGAAAAAAAGACCTCAAATAAATGAAGACATGAACATATCAACACCCTTAGGTATGCACTTGTATATATATTATTTGTATCATTGTCATCAGGGTAATTGTAGGACGAAGGAACCCTTTGCTGAAGTTATGGATCCAAAGGGATATTAGTACATTGAGAGGAACGACACACTGGAAGTAAAGTCTCTAGGTTTGATTGTTGTAATTTTCATTCATCTAACTCATATTTCTAAATTTTTCTACATTACAAGTAGGTTTTGTAGATGGGACAACAATCCTTAAATTGTTTTGATTCTATAGATGTACTCATTATTCTCCTTTAGGAGATATTCTTGTTTTGGTTCCTCTTGTTTTATTATTCTAGAGAGGTTAAGAACAAAAGAAGATGCTTATCCTTCAGAGGGAGTCACGTTACTCAGAGGGAGTCAAAACTATTTGAGAAAGAGGAAGAATAGAACCATCATTGAGACAACCAATGCAATAGTGCATGATCAAAATCTTTCTAGGATTCCATGGGAAAAATCACGCATGAAACAGTATATGTGCAGAACAAGAGTCTTCACTAGACTTTGAAAAACATAACTCCCGAATAATTCTTCACTCGAATGAAGCCTGAGATTGAATATTTAAGGTTATTTGGGTGCCTAGTGTATTTTTCATATACCCAAAGAGAAGAATTCCAAGCTAGATCCTTTACAAAGAAAGGATAAAATGATTTTTCAAAGAAATTCTAGATCAACATCTCTGGTCAGAGACAGATTGAGAAAAGCAGAGACATTGTCCTTGAAAAAGAAATAGTCTTTCAAAGACCCAGATAATCTCATATTCATATTGGAAATGAGACAATACCTTCTCCCCCTTCAGCAATTTAGAGGGAGACAAACATTGTTCTAGTTGATCCAGTTTCTCTAGTTGATATGTTTAGAGATATTGTAGTAGGTCATAAAAGGCCTACCTAGACTCAATCTGCAAGAGGCAGATAAACATACAAGCCTCTGAAGGCACATCCCGAGAAAGACAAAGATATTTTCGAGCTATCCTTCAGTCATGAGCCACTTCATTGATGTTGATCCTCCTTGTCTTAGAGAAGCAACATTAGAGAAGGTATGGAATGATGCCATAATAAAAGAATACTAGTATATATTAAAGAATGATGTATAAGATATTATTCAAGGACTAGAAGGGAATTCTATGGTAACTTCCAAGTGGATCTATAAGATCAAACATGCGGTTGATGGAAGTGTTGAGAAATAAAAAATGAGATCTATAGCCAGATGTTTCTCACAAACAAAGGGAGTTGTCTATGATGAGACACTTGATCCAGTAAACCTGATAAAATTCCATATGTACTTCCATCCATGAGTTGGAAACTATATCAGATAGATAAATTCTTGATGAGTTTGGATTTCAACAAGAGTGTTGTTGATCCAAACCTATATAATTATAGTGTTGATCACAAGAGTTTGATTTTGGTGACTTATTCAGAAAGCCTTGTTGTTGGAAACAAGTAGTCCTTGACTTCTAAATTTGAGATGAAGAATCTAAGTATTATGCACTACTTCTTTGGACAAGAAGTCTAAAAAAAGACCGTCGAGATTTTCCTGAGTAAAGGAAAATATATAGTAAATATATTAAAGAAGTTCAAGTATGAGAGAATGAAAAATACACTGTGATGAATTTAAAAGGAGAATATTGATGATGATTTAGACGAGACTGATCTGCAGCTGATTGGATCATTGTTGTATCTGGTTAACACCAGAATTGATTCATGCCATGCAGTGAATATGCTTAGTCATTTCACGAGTCAACCAAGACAGACTCACTAGACAAACAACAAAACACGTGTTAAGATGTATATGAGGCACAATTGGATATGGCTTGAGATATGTCTTCTTAGTGAACTTGAGCTTGCAAGATATGTCGATTCAGATTGAGCAGAAAATACAGTGGACCGGAAGAGCACATCTGGTTGATTTTCTACCATGAATTTGGACATAGCTTCCTGATGCAGCGAGAAACAAAATCTTTGTGGCTTTGAATACCACAGAAGAAGAGTATGTACCATTGAGTGTGTGAACCAGTATGGCTTCACAAACTTGTGATAGATTTATTTGATCATGAGATGGATCCTATGATGATAACCAAGAGCCATGTATAAAGCTCTTTGAGGACCCAATGTTTCTTGATGGATCGAAACATGATGAGATGAAATATTTTTATATCAGAGATATGATGCAGAGGAAAATCATACACATGCAGTACTTTCCTAGACATTAGAAGATTGTAGAAACTTCACCAAAATAACTTGGTGAAGAATTCATCCCTAGTTGAGAGAGAGTGTTGATGGCTCCAACCAAGAAAAAATTTAGAGTACAACCATGTGAGACTTGCCATGATGAAGAATTCCTCCCTAGTCGAGAGGGAGTGTTCATGATTGAAACTATGTGAGACATTCTCCATCTTACAAACATGTGAGATGTGGATCATTGCAGCCATGTGAGATATTATCGAGATTACAAACCTGAGAGAAATCCCCTAAAAAGGGTGTGTGGTTCCTATCTGAGACATATATGGAACGTAGAGACGACCTCCTCCATTCAGAGAGTTGAGAAAAACTCCAGATGATTATCCCGTGGGAATGGTGATCTTCTGAGTTAGACATGCATGTGGTTGAGCACAAGGTGAACGTGTGAAATCCCAAAGTCTTGGGTGCATCGTCATGAGAATAGAAATGAATATGATGTATTAGCCTCCTATGAGAAGAAGAGTTGATGAGAAACTCCAGATGACTCTCCTGTGTAATGAAGTGGGAAAGAAGATATGTTGAGTGGACGTGCCTGTGGATGAGCACAAATGAATGTGTGAAGAAGTGGTTCCTCTGTGTAATGCAGTGAGACAGAGATATAGACATCACTATGGATGTTCCCCTATTGGATGAGAACTAGTGGGTGTATCAGATCCTTTGCTATATTTTTCAAGTGTCAGAGCTACCTGTAACCCTAATTGTAATGTAAAGGGTACACGTTGGCCCCACCTTAATGTGACTAGTAATTAATGTAAAATATAATTAATCTGGTTAATGTTAATTATATTAGAAGATAGTGAGGTCAGACCTATTGTGCCAATATACACTTATGTTGACAGGTTCAGGTTAGTATAAGTAATGGTAAATTCCCCATTGAGGAATCACATCTTTCACATCAGTTTGGAAATTTCACCAAGTACATTTCCTTGGGAAAAGTGCGAACCTCTCTTGGGTGATATTCTTCTAGGGTTTGAGCACCCTCTTGTGTGCTAGGTATTATTGGTGGTGAATTTATTTATCTTGAAGAATATAACAAAGGATTTGGTTGGGTTTTATTCCCTTGTTGAGAAGAGTTTCCTAGGATACTTCTTGTGTTCTTGTTCAGGGTGTTTCTTGTTATGATCTTTGTTGATGCAACATTATTATCTATGGTTAAGACAAATGAAAATTGGAATGAACTACATTTTTAACCTATATTATTGAAAAATAAACATGGTATCAGAGCGTAGGTCTTGAAGATCCCATTGTGCAAACACTTTCCAGCCATTCTCTCTCACTTCTACAGAAATTGTATGACCCTCCTAGGGTTTCCATAAATTCTGTACGACCTACCCTTCTAGGGGTTTTTAGCACTTAGCACTTGGAAGTTGGGGCTAAAAATAGGATAGAAGTGTAAGGACTCCTTCAAATCACCTCCAACAATCTTGTCATTGTGTTTCCCAACATTTTTGACTTTTTGTCCCTAGGGTTTCTACGGTTTCGCTAATTTCTGTAGAAATTTCAGAATTAGGGTTTCTGAAACTCCTTGAAGGAGCTCTTCAGATCCCCAATGTTCTCTTATCTTAAAAGGATTATTTTTGGCAGTCATAATCCAAAATAAACCTAAACGTTCTATCCTAGACTAGCCATTAGTTTTACAAGCCAAGATGACAAGGATTTGTGAAAAATCCACAAATGCACAAAATCATAATCAGAGGAAAGCTTGATGATTCAAGAAAAAATAGTTCCAGGAAAACAAGACCTCAAACAAATGAAGATATAAAAATATCAGCATCCTCATATATGCACTTGTATATATATTATTTGTATCATTGTCATAATGGTAATTGTAGGACGAAGGAACCCTTCGCTGAAGTCATGGATCCAGAGGGATCTTAGTATATTCAGAGGAGCGACACACTGGAAGTAAAGTCTCCAGGTTTGATTGTTTCAATTGTCATTCCTATAACCCATATTTTTAAAGTTTGCTACATTACAAGTAGGTTGTGTAGATGGGACAACAATCCTTAAATTGTATTTATTCTAGATATGTACTCATTATTCTCCTTTAGGAGATATTATTGTTTTGGTTCCTCTTGTTTTCTTGTTCCAGACATGTTAATAAAAAAAAAAGATTTTTATCGTCCAAAGGGAGTCACTTGACTCAGAGGGATTAAAAAATATTTGAGAAAGAGGAAGAATAGAAACATCATTGAGACAACCAATGAAATAATGCATGATCAAAATATTTCTAGGATTCCATGGGTAGAAGCATGCATGACACAATATATGTCCAGAACAAGATTCTTCACCAAACTTTGAAAAACATAACTCCTGAAGAAGTCTTCACCGGAATGAAGCATGATATTGAATATTTTAGGTTATTTGGGTGCCCAGTGTATTTTTCATATACCCAAAGAGAAGAAGTCCAAGATAGATCCTTTAGAAAGAAAGGATACAGTGAATCTTCAAAGACATTCTAGATCAACACCCCTGGTCAGAGACAGATTGAGAAAAGTAGAGACATTGTCCTTGAAAAATATATAGAATTTCAAAGACCTAGAGAATCTCAGATGGAGATTGACAGTGAGACAATACCTTCTCCCCCTTCAGTGGTTCAGAGGGAGACAGACATTGTTCCAATTGATCCAATTTCTCCAGTTGATATGTTCATATATATTGCAGTAGGTCATAAAAGTCCTACCTAGACTCACTCTACAAGAGGCAAAGAAACATACAAGCCTCTCAAGGCACATTTCGAGAAAGAAAAAGAGATTTTCGAGATATCCTTTAGTCATTGATGTTGATCCTCCTTGTCTTAGAGAAGCAACAAGAGAACATGTATGGAAGGATTCCATAATAGAACAATACCAATATATATTAAAGAATTATGTATAAGATATTATTCATGGACTAGAAGGGAATTATGTGGTAACTTCTAAGTGGATATATAAGATCAAGCATGTAGTTGATGGAAGTGTCGAGAAATACAAAACGAGATCTATATCCAGAGGTTTCTCACAAACAAAGGGAGTTTTCTATGATGAGACACTTGATCTAGTAAACCCGATACACTTCCATCCATACTACAATCCATGAGTTGGAAACTATATCAGATATATAAGTTCTTGATGAGTTTGGATTTCAGAAAGAGTCTTGTTGAACGAAACCTATATCATTACAGTGTTGATGATGAGAGCCTGATTTTGGTGACTTATTCAGAAATCCTTATTGTTGGAAACAAGTAATCCTCGACTTCTGAATTTCAGATAAAGAATATAAGTATGATTCACTACTTGTTGGGACAAGAAGTATGACAGAAGATAGATGAGATTTTCCTGAGTTAAGGAAAATATATAGTAAAGATATTAAATAAGTTCAAGTATGACATAATGCAAAATCCACCGTGATGAATTTAAAAGGAGGCGATTGATGATGATTCAAAATATACCGATCCACAACTGATTGGATCATTGATGTATCTATTTAACACCACACTTGATTCATGCCATGCATTGAATGTCCTTAGTCATTTCATGATTCAACCAAGATAGACTCACTAGACAAACAAAAAAACATGTATTAAGATATATACGAGGCATGGTTGGATATGGCATGAGATATGTCTTTTGAGTGAACTTGAGTTTGCAGGATATGTCGATTCAGATTGAACATAAAGTACATTGGACTAAAAGAGAACATCCGGTTGATGTTCTACCATGAATTTTTCCATAGTTTCCTGATGCAGCAGGAAAATAAATCTATGTGGCCTTGAATACCATAGAAGAAGAGTATGTACGATTGAGTGTGCGAAGCAGTATGGATTCAAAAACTTCTGACATATTTACTTGATCATGATATGGATCCTATTATTATAACCAAGAGTCGTGTATAAATATCCTTTAGAACCCATAGTTTCTTGATGGATCAAAACATGATGAGATGAAATATTCTTATATCAGAGATATGATGCAGTGGAAAATCGTACACATACAGTACCTTCCTACATAGAATAAGATTGTATAAATCTTCACCAAACTAACTTGGTGAAGAATGCATGCCTAGTTGAGAGGGAGTACTGATGACTCCAGTGAAGACAAAATTCAGAGTACATCGGTGTGAGACTTGGCATGATGAAGAATTCCTTCCTTGCTGAGAGGGAGTCTTGATTATTGTAGCTATGTGAGACATTCTCCAACTTACAAACCTGTGAGATGTGGATCATTGCAACCATGTGAGATACTATCCATCTTACAAACCTAAGAGAAAACCCTTGAAAAGGGTGTGTGGTTCCTATCTGAGATAGAGATGGAACATAGAGATGACCTCCTCCATTCAAAGAGTTGAGAATAAATACAAATGAATATCCTATGGGAAAGGCGATTTGCTGAGTTAAACGTGCCTATGGTTGAGCACAAGGTGAATGTGTGAAATCCCAAAGTGTTGGGTGCATCGTCATGAGAATAGAAATGAAGAGCATATATTAGCCTCCTCTGAGAAGAATATTTGACGAGGAACTCTAGATGAATCTCATGTGTAATGTAGTGGGAAAGAAGATTTGTTGACTGAACGTGCCTGTGGACGAGCACAAGTGAACGTGTGAAGAAGTGGTTCCTTTGTGTAATGCAGTGAGCCAAAGATATGGACATCCTTATGGATGTGCCCCTAGTGGATGAGAACTAGTGGGTGTATCAGATCCCTTTCTATATTTTTCAAGATTCAGACCTTCCTGTAACCCTAATTGTAATGTAAAAGGTACAGGTCATCCCCACCTTAATGTGTCTGGTAATTAATGTAAAATATAATTAATCTGATTAATATTAATTAGATTACAATCTAGTGAGGTCGGCTTTGTTGTGACAATAGACACTTATGTTTACAAGTTCAGGTTAGTATAAGTAAAGGTAAATTCCCAATTGAGTAATCATATCTTTCACGTGAGTTTTGAAATTTCAGCAAGTACATCTCCTTGGGAAAAGTGTGCACCTCTCTTGAGCGTTAGTCTTCTAGGGTTTGAGAACCCTCTTGTGTGCTAGGTATCATTGGTGGTGAAGGTATTTATCTTGAAGAATATAGAAAAGGATTTGGTTGGGATTTCTTCCCCTGTTGAGAAGGGTTTCCCATGATACTTCTTGTGTTCTTTTGCATGGTGTTTCTTCTTGTGATCTTGGTTGCTACAACATTATTGTTTATGGTTAAGAAAAATGAAAATTGGAATGAACTACATGCCTAACCTATATTATTGAAAAATCAACATTGTATCATAGCATAGGTATTGAATATCCCATTGCACAAACACCTTCCATCCATTCTCTCTCACTTCTGCAGAAACCGTACAACCCTCCTAGGGTTTCCAGAAATTTTGTACGACCTACCCTTCTGGGGGGTTTCATCACTTAGCACTTGGAATTTGGGGATAAAAAGAGGATAGGATTGTACATAATCCTTCAACACACCTCCAGTAAGATTCATATTGTATTTTTGAGAATTTTGACCATTTTTCCCTAGGGTTTAAATGGTTTCACTAATTTCAGTAGAAATTTCAGAATTAGGGTTTCTTTAAGTCCTTGAAGGAGCTCTTCAGCTCACTAGTGTTCTCCTACATTTCAAAGGCTTATTTTTGGCAGTCATATGTCCAAATAAAACTAAAAGTGCTAGCCTAGCCCAGTCATTAGGTTTACTAGCCAATATGCCAAGGGTTTGTGAAAAATCCAAAGATGAGCAAAATCATAATCAGAGGAAAGCTTGATGATTCAAGAAAAATCAGTTCTAGGAAAAAAAGACCTCAAAGAAATGAAGAAATCAACACATCAACACCCTTAGGTATGCACTTGCATATATATTATTTGTAGCATTGTCATAAGGGGAATTAAAGGATGAAGGAACCCTTTTCCGAAGTCATGGATCCAGAGGGATCTTAGTACATTCAAAGGAATGACACACTAGAAGTAAACTCTCCAGGTTTGATTGTTCAAATTTTCATTCCTCTAACCCTTATTTCTAAAGTTTGCTACATTACAAATAGGTGTTTGTAGATGGGACAACAATGATTAATTTTTTTTTATTCTAGATATGTACTCTTTAATCTCCTTTAGGAGATATTATTTTTTTGGTAACTCTTGTTTTTTTGTTCTAGACAAGTTAAGAACAAAATAAGATGCTTATATTTTAGAGGGATTCACTTGACTTAGAGGGAGTCAAAAATATTTGAGAAAGAGGAAGAATAGAACCATCATTGAGACAACCAATGCAATAATACATGATCAAAATCTTTCTAGGATTCCATGGGAAGAAGCATGCATGAAACAATATATGTGTAGAACAAGAGTCTTCACCAAACTTTGAAAAACATAACTCTTGAAGAAGCCTTCACTGGAATGAAGACTAATATTGAACATTTCAGGTTATTTGGGTGCCCAGTGTATTTTTCATATACCCAAAGAGAAGAAGTCCAAGATAGATCCTTTAGAAATAAAGGGTACAATGAATGTTCAAAGACAATCCAGATCGACATTCTTGGTCAGAGATAGATTGAGAAAATCAGAGAATCTCATATGGAGATTGACGGTGAGACAATACCTTTTGCCCCTTTAGTAGTTCATATGGAGACATTCATTGTTCTAGTTGATCCAGTTTCTCTAGTTGATATGTTCAGAGATATTACAGTAGGGAATAAAAGGCCTACCTAGCCTCACTCTGCAAGAGGCAAAGAAACCTACAAGCCTCTCAAGGAACATCCCGAGAAAGAAAAATATATTTTCGAGCTATCCTTCAGTCATGAGCCACTTCATTGATGATGAGCCTCCTAGTCTTAGAGAAGAAACATGAGAACAAGTATGGAAAGATGCCATAACATAAGAATACCAATATATCTTAAAGAGTGATGTATAAGATATTATTTAGGGAGAATAGAACCATCATTGAGACAGCCAATGCAATAATGCACGATCAAAATATCTCTAGGATTCCATGGGAAGAAGCATGCACGACACAATATATGTGCAGAACAAGATTCTTCACCAGACTTTGAAAAAAATAACTCCTGAAGAAGTCTTCACCGGAATGAAGCCTGAGATTGAACATTCCAGGTTATTTGGGTGCCCAATGTATTTTTCATATAACTAAAGAGAAGAAGTCCAAGCTATATCCTTTAGAAATAAAGGATACAATGAATCTTAAAAGACCTTCCAGATCGACATCCCTGGTCAAAGACATATTGAGACAAGAAGATACATTGTTCTTGAAAAAGAGATAGTATTTCAAACACCTAAAGAATATCAGATGGAGATTGACAATGAGACAATACCTTCTCCCCCTTCAGTAGTTTAGAGAGAGAGAAATGTTGTTCAAGTTGATCCAGTTTATCCAATTGATATGTTCAGAGATATTGTAGTAGGGCATAAAAGGCCTACCTAGACTCACTCTGTAAGAGGAAGAGAAACATGCAAGACTCTGAAGGCACATCCTAAGAAAGAAAAATATATTTTTGAGCTATCCTTCAGTCATGATCCACTTAATTGATGTTGAGCCTCCTTGTCTTAGAGAAGCAAAATGAGAACAGGTATGGAAAGATGCCATAACAGACGAATACTAGTATATCTTAAGGAATGATGTATACAATATTATTCAGGGACCAGAAGGGAAATCTATGGTAACTTCTAAGTGGATCTATAAGATCAAGCATGTAGCTGATGGAAGTGTCGAGAAATACAAAATGAGATCTATAGCCAAAGGTTTCTCACAAACAAAGGGAGTTGTCTATGATGAGACACTTGATACAGTAAACCCAATACACTTCCATCCATACTAACATATATGAGTTGGAAACTATATCAGATAGATAAATTCTTGATAAGTTTGGATTTCAACAAGAGTGTTGTTGATCCAAACCTATATCATTACAGTGTTGATGACAAGAGACTGATTTTGGTGACTTATTCAGAAAGCCTTGTTATTGGAAAAAAGTAATCCTTGACTTCTGAATTTGAGATGAATAATCTAAGTATGATGCACTACTTCTTGGGACAATAAGTATGACAGAGGACCGATGAGATTTTCTCGAGTTACAGAAAATATGTAGTAAAGATATTAAAGAAGTTCAAGTATGACAGAATGAAAAACCCATCATGATGAATTTAAAAGGAGAAGATTGATGATGATTCAGACGAGACTGATCCACAATTGATTGGATCATTGATGTATCTTGTTAACACCAAACTTGATTCATACCATGCAATGAATGTGCTTAGTCATTTCATGAGTCAACCAAGACAAACTCACTAGAAAAACAACAAAACATGTATTAAGATATATATGAGGCATAGTTGTATATGGACTGAGATATGTCTTATGAGTGAACATGAGTTTGCAAGATATGTCGATTCATATTGACCAAAAAGTCCTGTGGACTAGAAGAGAACATCCAGTTGATGTTCTACCATGAAGTTTTCCATAGTTTCCTGATGGAGAAGGAATCAAAATCTTTGTGGCCTTGAATACAGTAGAAGCAGAGTATGTACCATTGAGTATGCACACCAGTATGGCTTCAAAAAATTCAGACAGATTTACTTGATCATGAGATGGATCCTATGATGATAACCAAGATCCATGTATAAATCTCCTTGAGAACCCAGTGTTTCCTAATGGATTGAAACATGATAAGATGAAATATTCTTATATCAGAGATATGATGTAGAGGAAAATCGTACACATGTAGTACCTTTTAGAATATATAAGATGGTGTGCTCATTTTACCACCACGATACCCTCGTCTCCCAACCACAGGCCGAAGCCTCCCTCCGATCACCTTAACCTTGACCTGAGAATTCCTCCGGAAGCAAACCCTAGGCTAGATAGCCAAACAAAGAGCAACGCATCTCTCCCCAAGGATAGTGCATCACAAAAAGCTGATCAGATAGTCCAAACCCTAGCCAAGAGATATCCAAGCCAAATACTGAAACTTGTTGCTGCTGCAGCTGCAGCTGCAACCCTCCTCCAAACATGTGCACCAGCTGGAACTACAGCGCGCACCAACTGGGAAAACTGCAATCTTGAGATGTGACAAATGAGAAACTGGCACCCTGTATTTATAGTAATCCTGCCAGTTTACTGGGGCTGACTTCTCCTTCTGGGTAGGTGTTTATTCAGTATATTATTATTAATTCTGGCCGACTTCTTCTCTTGGAGGCTAATAGCCTAATATAAATTATATTCTTAAGCCAACAAGGCTTCTAGGGTTATTAGCCAATTCATTAGGGTTTCTCTTGCTTCCTGGAGTCTTCTATTCTCGTCAGGTTCACATGTAGAGGTAAATACCTCCCACAACTACCATAATATTAACACTCCCTCCTAGCCAGAGAGGTATTTACAGGTAATGGACTTGAGCACAAAACATACCATTTACCCGGTAGCATCAATATAGTCATCTAGACTATTTCATGACTAGATCATGAGCATCACCATTACTATCAGCTGCATCATCTTTCGTAACCATACTTCATCGATTAATATGATGTTGAATAAGTCCTCTCACCATGGGAGTGATACAAGTGGAGTAAAAGATGCGAGGCTGTTTCGTCACGGAAAATCTATGTTCATCATTCATCACGAATGATCATCATCTCGATGAAACTTAGAGTAGTCTTCAAGGCAATTAGAACAATAATGGTCTTGAGCACAACAGACCATTCAAGTAGTGCCTTTCACAATGCTGTCATTATTATCATTTGGATAAATGCTCACCGACCATTTGGTACAATATCAGTTATAGAACTTTTTACATGTGCCTATTCAAAGTGTTTTTACAACTACAATCGATTAACTACCACATGAGTAACACACAAATGCTTGATCAATTATTAGAAACAATTCACCATTATTTCTCCATCTTGTCCTTATGGTCTTCATAAAAAACATCTGAGCATCCTGCATAGAAACGATGTTATGATAAAAGCTAAATCATCTGGACCAATCTTTTCCTCCGTGCGTAGAGATCTGAGAAAGAATGTTTTCCACCACAGTAATCTTCATTTGCATAAAACAATGTTATGATAAAAGCTGAGACCATCTGGGCCAATCTTTTCCTCACAGTTTGTGGATCTGAAAGAGTGTCTACCCTCTCAGTATATAATATCAACAGCAATCATCTGGTCAATCTTTCACTCACATCGTGAGTTTGAAGAATGTCTTCCCTCAACATAGAATATCAATAATAATCATCTAGACAATATTTCCTCCTGCTCCACATTGAGATCACGAGAAAGAATATGCGCGCCCTCAACATAGAATATCAATAATAGGCTATATACCCCATTCTTCTCAAACAAGAAAGAAGAGTTGTTCCACGATTTCTGAACTGGACCATTTCCCACCACAGGCCATTCTTGAACACTAAACAAAGTGTAACACAGAGAGAATGAGTCGCCCTTCCGAAATGCTGGACCATTCCTTGCACCACAGGCCATTAAGTTGACACTAAACAAAGTGTAACACGGAGAGAATGAGTCTACCCTAAAAAATGACTGTCTTCGACTATTATCCACCCTGGGCCATTCCTCGACACTGGAAACAAGTTGACTTTGGAAGAATAGGTCTTCCCTCAGAATAATCCTTGATTCTTTGAGAGCTTGGACTACTCCCCCCATACAGGCCGTTCCTGTAGACACCAAACAGGTGTATCTGGAGTGAATAGGTCTTCCCTCGAGGACCATGGACCATTCCCACCCTGGGCCGTCCTCTCCGGACACTAAACAAAGTGTATCCACGGAAAGAATGAGTACGCCTGGGTGGAATATCTATCTACATCAACTTGCCTCCAAGCAGGCGATTCTTTGAAGCTGCTCTGAAATTTGTAGACTGAAGAATGGTGCCAGAAACAGTGGAACATTCTATGACCACTACTGAGTGTGCAAAGAGAAGAATGACTGTCCTAGACACTCCCCATAAATGGGAAGTGGTTGTCTATGATACATTAGCAATCAGTCTCCTCCCATGTTAACTACAATGAAAAGCCACTGTCTGTCAGAAATCTAATCCACTTCAGAGGCAAAGGAAAGCATCTATCATCTTTGAGGACTAATACAAAGATAAATGCTCCCTCCTATTTGGGAGGATTATTTCAATCATAAAAAATAAATGTTTGCATACCTTAGCTTGGAGAGTCTTCCCTTACAGTTAATAGAGTTATTTCCATGAGCTCTGGCAGGTATGCATGTCCTTTCATCTTGGATAGAGGCTTTGCAAAATGTATGTTATATTCTCATCTGTGGAGATATGTATTGGAAAACATTTTCTTCTTTAAAGACTTCATCATGGGTAGTGTAATGCTTGTACTATAGTCTGGAACATTGTGAAGTTTTCTTGTAGATGTGAACAATAGAGTATATCATAGTTGGAGGAAGCTGGAACATATCCATGTGGTACTTCATACGTCATCATGATACGATCACTTACAGTAGTAGTCATCTTGATGTTATAGAATATCTTCACCACATACATTTAATTGCATTGGAGGTTTTCTGCCAAGTTGTCTTCTTCTTGTTTTGCATACAAGAGTATCTTTATGGTATGCTTCAAAGTCATGAATTGCTCATGTGCTCTTTATTCAATTTCTACGGAGAACATTCTTTGCATTCATTTGATGTAGAATTTTGGCTCATGGATGTTTTAGGATGATATAATGACTTATATGAGATAAGTCTGGTGTCTTGGAACAATCAATCATCATATTCTTCTCCTCCATCTGGGAGACAGTTGGATCTTGCAATACTTTAAGTTTATAAGTCTTCCATACCTTTGTCCTTCATCTGATTCTTGGCAGTTCCCTTTTGGTAGCAGAGTTCATATCGGGTTGGTAATGGTGGTTGTTTTGGAATCTTCATGTTCTTATTTAGCTTTTGGGTTCATGAGTTTCTTATAGATTCCATACACTAGAGATTCCACTTCTTTTCGTTTCATCATTTCACAGTCACGGATGGTCAACCGGAATGCTAGGATTTTCTTTGAAAGGTCTTCTATTACTGTGGTTGAGCTAAACATGTATCTTTTCATATGGATGCTACAATGGATATATATTTTCATCATCTTCCATCAATCACAGGATTAGCTCCCTCCAAATCCTTCAGCTGCATCAACAGAGTGTATATGTCTGCTCCCTTCATCACATTCTGTCTCCATCCTTGTTGTCTACAATATATAATGGAGTCCACACTTCCATCTACGCAACCATGTTGTCTGCACCAATATATAATAGAGTCCACGCTTCCATCTGCTGCTGTATTGTGTACTTAATATATAATAGAGTCCGCAGCTTCCATATACAACCTTGGCCAATAATACGCAATATAGTTGGCTTTCTTTGTCTTAGGAGTCCATGCTTCCGTCTTGGTTGTCGTCATAAGTCTTTCCCAATTTCTCTTGATGTCTGAACTCTAAGTCTCTTCAAGATTGATCATGATTTCAGCTTATCTTGTAGTAGCTTCCACATGATTTGTATTTCATCCTTTCATATGTATTATCTAATGATATTCATTCTTATCTTGTTGTTCTTCCATAGAGTATAGGTCTTCTTAGAACACATTATCTACCAAGGATAGATATACAAGATATTAACACCAAAAGCGATGCAAACAAGATATGTACAGGAGATAAGAAGAGTGTTACCTTTTAGTAGAAGAAATCTCTTCCATCACCTTGAATCTTCTTCGTCGGTTCCTTTTCTTACGACAATCGATGCTTCATGTTTCTTCTTCCTTTTAAATTTAGCTAGGGACATTGGTTCTTGTAGTGGCCATACTTTTGGCAGTTGAAGCATTGTATTTCTAAATTGTCTTTCTCTTGATTTGGCTTCCTCAGCAGACCAAACTTCCTTTTATTCTTGAAGTTCTTGAATCTTCTTTGTGAAGGCTTGATCATGCGTACTTCTTTTGAAGGTTTCCTCTTTTGTGATCCTTGATTCATTCTTGAGCACAGCATGTCCAAAGTTATTCAAATGTCATGTACTCCTTCATTGTGTTCATGTTTGTGGAAAATACATCCCATGTCTTGGAAGACCATTGAGTACTATGTTCACCAATTCCTTTGACCATTGAGTACTATGTTCACCAATTCCTTTTCTGAAGTGATCTCTTCAATATATTGTAGTTTATATCTTAGCTGGGAGATACTTACAAAGTAGGATGTTATGTTATCGTCATCATTCATCTTCATGTCACGAAGTTCGTTCTTCAGACTCATAACTTGTCCAATGTTTCTGACTGAGAAGAGATTAGTTAGGGCATCATACATCTTCTTCGATGAGTCAAGATGGGAGAAGTAGGGTATCAAGTGGTCTTTTATGGAATCCACTATGATACTCATGGCATTGATGTCAACGTATTTGAACTTCTCCATAGCTACAACATTCTTCGGTTCCTTCTCTTCTCCTTCTTTGAACTCTGGCTTCACGATCTTTCCTTTCACAATGTCCAACACTTTATTCTTAGCAAGGATGAGGTCAATCCTTGTCTTCCATCCTCTGAAGTTGGAGGCTCCTTCTACCTTTTTCTCAGACTTCATAGAGTTTTTCATGGCTTGCTTGACTTGGTCAAACCCTAGATTTGACCAGAAATCCAAACTTCACGTCTTGGCCTTCTGAGTGTACCAGGAGATGCGCTGGGCTATGGTGCATTGATCTACCTGGAGATTAGGTCAATCTCGTCACTTAAGGTGTCTCAACAAGAGGTTTAGGTTTTCTGTAACTTCTTCTGCTGGTAACCCTAGCTGCAGTTCTTTTGGAAGCTTCTCTTGCTAGTAACCCTAGCAGCAGTTTCTCAACAAGCTCAATATCTAGCGGCTATGTTTCCTTCCAAAATTTTAGGATGACTGAAGGGGTGTGGGCCCATAACCTTTTAGAATATATAATATGGTGTGCTTGTTTTACCACGACGATACCCTCGTCTCCCAACCACAGGTCGAAGCCTCCCTCCGAGCACCTTAACCTTGACCTGAGAGTTCCTCCGGAAGCAAACCCTAGGCTAGATAGCCAAACAAAGAGCAACGCATCTCTCCCCAAGGATAGCGCATCAGAAAAAGCTGATCAGATAGTCCAAACCCTAGCCAAGAGATATCCAAGCCAAATACTGAAACTTGTTGCTGCTGCAACCCTCCTCCAAACCTGTGCACCAGTTGGAACTGCAGTGCGCACCAACTGGGAAAACTGCAATCCTGAGATGTGACAAATGAGAAACTGGCGCCCTGTATTTATAGTGATCCTGCCAATTTATTGGGGCCGACTTCTCCTTCTGGGTAGGTGTCTGTTCAATATATTATTATTAATTCTGGATGACTTCTTCTCTTGGAGGCTAATAGCCTAATATAAATTATATTCTTGAGCCAACAAGGCTTCTAGGGTTATTAGCCAATTCATTAGGGTTTATCTTGCTTCCCGGAGTCTTCTATTCTCGTCAGGTTCACATGTAGAGGTAAATACCTTCCGCAACTACCATAATATTAATAGTACCTTCCTACACATGATCAAATTGTAGACATATTCACCAAACTAAATTGGTGAAGAATGCGTCCCTAGTTGAGAGGGAGTATCGATGACTCTAGGCAAGAAAAAATTCAGAGTACATCCGTGTGAGACTTGGAATGATGAAGAATGCCTCCCTATATGAGATGGAGTGTTGATGATTGCATCTATGTGAGACATTCTCCAACTTACAAACCTTTGAGATGTGGATCATTGCAACCATGTGAGATATTCTCCATCTTACAAAGTTTAGAGAGAGCCCCTGAAAAGGGTGTGTGGTTCCTATGTGAGATAGAGCTAGAATGTAGAGATGAACTCCTCCATTCAGAGAGTTGAGAAGAAATCCAGATGATTATCCAGTGGGAAAGACGATCTTCTAAGTTAGACGTGCCTATGGATGAGCACAAGGTGAACATGTGAAATCCCAAAGTGTTGGGTATATCATCATGAGAATAGAAATGAATATGATATATTAGCCTCCTATTAGTAGAAGAGTTGACGAGAATATCCATATGACTCTCCTGTGTAATGCAGTGGGAAAGAAGATCTGTTGAGTGGACGTGCATGTGACCGAGCACATGTGAACGTGTGAAGAAGTGGTTCCTCTTTGTAATTCAGTGAGAAAAAGATATGGAAATCCCTATGGATGTGCCCCTATTGAATGAGAACTAGTGGGTGTACCAAATCCCTTGCTATATTATTCAAGAGTCAGAACTTCCTGTAACCCTAATTGTAATGTAAAGGGTACAGGTCGGCCCCACCTTAATGTGACTGGTAATTAATGTAAAAGATAATTAATCTGGTTAATATTAATTATATTACCAGATAGTGAGGTCGACCATGTTGTACTAATAGACACTTTAGTTGATAGATTCAAGTTAGTATAAGTAAAGGTAAATTCATCATTGAGGAATCACATCTTTCACATGAGTTTGGAAATTTCAGCAAGTACATATGCTTGGGAAAAGTGTGCACCTCTCTTGGGAGCTAGTCTTCTAGGGTTTGAGAACCCTCTTGTGTGCTAGGTCTTATTGTTGGTGAAGGTATTTCTCTTGAATAATATAGAAAAGGATTTGTATGGGTTTTCTTCCCTTGTTGAGAAGGGTTTCCCAGGATACTTCTTGTGTTTGTATGCATGGTGTTTGTTTTTTTGATCTTGGTTGCTATAAAATTATTATTTATGGTTAAGACAAATGAAAATTGGAATGAAATACATGCTTAACCTAGATTATTGAAAATCAACATGGTATCAGAGCATAGGTCTTGAATATCCCATTGTACCAACACTTTCCAACCATTCTCTCTCACTTCTGTAGAAACCGTACGACCCTCCTAGGTTTTCTAGAAATTTTGTACGACCTACCCTTCTAGGGATTTTCAACACTTAGCACTTGGAAGTTGGGGCTAGAAAGAGGATAGGAGTGTATGGACTCCTTCATTGTACCTCCATCAAGCTTCATATTTCATTTCTAAGAATTTTTCCTTTTTTTCCCTAGGGTTTCTATGGTTTCGCTAATTTCTACAGAAATTTTTGAATTAGGGTTTATGCAACTCCTTGAAGGAGCTCTTCAATTCACTGGTGTTCTCCTATATTTCAAAGGGTTATTGTTGGAATTCATAGGTCCAATTAAACCTAAAAGTGATAGCCTAGCCTAGACATTAGGTTTACTAGACAAGATGACAAAGGTTTGTGAAAAATCCAAAAATGAGAAAAATCATAATTAGAGGAAAGCTTGATCATTCAAGAAACTGAATTCCAAGAAAACATGAGCTCAGAGAAATGAGGACATCAACATATCAACACCCTCAAGTATGCACTTGTATATATATATTATTTGTATCATTGTCATAATGTTAATTGTAGGATGAAGGAACCCTTTGCTGAAGTCATGCATCCAGAGGGATCTTAGTACATTGAGAGGAACGATACACTAGAAGTAAAGTCTCCAGGTATTATTGTTGTAATTGTCATCCCTATAACCCATATTTCTAAATTTTGCTACATTAAAAGTAGGTGTTGTATATGGGACAACAATCCTTAAATTGTTTTGATTCTAGAGATGTACTCATTATTCTCCTTTAGGAGATATGCTTGTTTTGGTTTCTCTTGTTTTCTTGTTCTAGACAGGTTAAGAAAAAAATAATATGCTTATCCTTTAGAGGGAGACACTTTACTCAGAGGGAGTCAAAACTATTTGAGAAAGAGGAAGAGTAGAATCATCATTGATACAACCAATGCAATAATGCATGATCAAAATCTTTCTAGGATTCCATGGGAAGAATCGTGCATGAAACAATATATGTGCAGAACAAGAGTCTTCACCAGACTTTGAAAAACATAAATCATGAATAAGTCTTCACTGGAATGAAGCCTAAGATTGAACATTTCAGGTTATTTGGGTGCCTAGTGTATTTTTCATATACATAAAGAGAAGAAGTCCAAGCTAGATACTTTATAAAGAAAGGATACAATGATTCTTCAAAGACATTCTGGATCAACATCCCTGGTCAGAGATAGATTGAGACAAGAATAGACATTGTCCTTGAAAAAGAGATAGTGTTTCAAGTACCCACAACATCTTATATGGATATTGACAGTGAGACAATACCTTCTCCCCCTTCATTAATTTAGAGGAAGACAGACATTGTTCGAGTTGATCTAGTTTTTCTAGTTGATATGTTCAGAGATATTGTAGTAGGGAATAAAAGTCCTACCTAGACTCAATATGCAAGAGGCACAGAAACATACAAGCCTGTCAAGGCACATCCCAAGAAAGAAAAATATTTTTTCGAGCTATCCTTCAGTGATGAGCCACTAAATTGATGGTCAACCTCCTTGTCTTAGAGAAGCAACAGGAAAACAGACATGGAAAGATGCCATAAAAGATGAATACTAGTATATCTTAAAGAATGATGTATGTAATACCTTGTTTGCCCTAGTTTGTGGAATTACCATGCTAAGGCATGTCGACAATGTAAATGTATTATTGTTTGAGTTTCCAATAGATGACTGTGGGGGTGAAGCCTTGAAAGTACTGGCCATGATATCACTAGAGGAAGAATGTGAAAACTATACAAGAGGGTTCATTATATCAAATAACCCTAAATGTCCCTTGATGACGATGATAAACCTCCTTCGGATCCCAAGGAGAGAAATCAATTAAGGAAGAAAAGACCAGTGGTTGAATTATCAACTACCCCCATGAATGGGAGCATGGGTTAGCTGCAGAATGTCATCCTGAAGTACCACAGAGACCTACAAACCCAAGATTCCTTTTGACAGAAGGAACGTGATGGGTCAAGAACCTTCCAAAAGAAGGAAGGTAAGATAGATACACATGAACAACCAGAGAGGATAGGGGGAAGGAGAGAAAAATCTTGTAAGGGAGTGGTGCGGAGCTCTCCAGTGAGAGAAAAAATAGAAGGCTGGGAGTTTGATGCTAGGTGAGAATCTGAAAAACCTCGTTGAGGCCATAAAAGAGAGAGAAATCTCTGAAAGTTTGCAGAGAAAAGAACCCGAGCAAAAGATGGAACAAAGAAATGATCCTTGAGAACTGCAAGAGTTTCGTGGTGATATCATGGCTTGGCACGGGGGTGGCCAAAGTGATAATAATGAATTCCTCTGAGCCTATGGTAGGGTGGAAGGAAAAACACCCACAGTAAGTTAGTTGGCAAAAACCTATAATAGATAAGTAATCACATATCTAGTGTCTTTAAGTAGTACTGTGAGTTAAAGTTAGATATGTTGTGAATGACCTATAGATGGTTATGATTGCTTAACGATTCATACTGTATTCCTTCTTTTGTATCTACCTGATTGTGTAATTAGGAAAGTAGGAAATCATATGGATAGGACATATTTTATACTCGTAAATTCTTGTGTCATGTGGTGGCATAATCCAGAGTCATGAATTATGTGTTCGTCGACTGTGGACACAGTTTCATGTATGCATTTCAACCTTCCTAACCATTTTGAGTCCCTTGGAGGATGAAGCTTGTTAACCTAATAAGAGGTAGTGCAGATATGCACAGGCTTGCTGCGAGGAAAGTAGAGATCGAGACCCACTTAAGTCCTAGAGTTGAATAATGAGCACAAGGGGTGCATGAAAGACTCTTCTAAGAGTCAAGTCGAGGAGAAAAAGTGCAAAGCTATTAAGTCCTTCATAATTGACGAATCTAAGGAAGGATAGCGAGATTTAAGTATCGAAAGGGAATATCCTTTCATCTGGAAGACGAATGAATGAGATCCTTTCGAAAGGATCTGAGGCCTGTCACAACCATTAGATTTGAAAAGGGAGCACATGTGTTAACGCCTTGACTCCTTCAGTATTCACAAGTAGTGATGAAATATGACCTTATATCCAAGGATCCATCAGGACCCTCCTTGGCTGTCGACTTGACACGAGTGGGTTAGTACAAGGATTGAGCCCTAGTGGACTTATTATGAGTCTATAAGATGAGGAGAGATATATTTTTAAGAAATTCATATGAGACCTGAAGTCTAGGGTTCGTCAAAGGATCAAAGGTTGTAGCCTTTGGCACTCAGAGATTTGAGAAAGCCAAAGTGCAAGAGGAGATGAGATATGGGTCGTTAGATCAGAGTGCGAGGACCAGCAACCATTGGATCCAAGAAAGGTCCACGGGGTTTAATCGCTTCGAAATTGTATAGAATAGTCGTGGAAAATCATGAAATCCAAACTCCCGAAATTGATCCTAACTGTTGGTTCTACGAAGGACACGTGGTGAAATATCAACATTTCGTTGATTCGCACGTTGGAGATTTCAAAGGAAAGAGTTGTAGAAACTCGCGAATTCTGAACTCATGAAATTGAACACAGCCGTTGGATTACAGGAGGATCGTATATCATTGATCTGATGCGAGCAGATTTTGGGAATTTGGGTATCGGGAGGAACGAAGAAAGCTATCTCAAAAAATTCTGAAACGCGAAGTCATGATTCAAGTGAAAAGGTGTGGGACGTCAGACCTATGAGGTAGTCATCCTGCCGTTGACCACTTCAAGAGAATAGAGGTTTAGTAACACAAAAACTGTTGAATTCCAGAGTGGCCAAGTTCATCCTAGCCATTGGCGATAGGAAACATGGGGCGTCGGATCCTTTGCTTCAGGGTTTAGTGTATTGGGGAAAATGGATTGTTTGAGTAAGAATCCCCAAAACCCAAAGTAGTGAAATAACATGGATCATTGATATAAGTATCTATTGAGATCCACCTTGACCGTTGGATCTTCTAGTTCAATAGTTCGCACATCAGGAAGATTATGGGTTGGTGCAACCAAAACCCCCAAAACCTGAAGTCGTGAAGCACCGTGGACCATATATCTAAGGACCCTTTGGGACCCCTCTCGACTGTTCAATCAAGGAAATGTGGGTATCATACTGAGAGCACTTAGGGATGCACATGTCGAATGATGGTGTTCCCAGGTGTGGTGCAACAGTGGAACCCTGAGAGGAGATTGTGAACCATCCATTGCAGCAGGACACGTGGTGGGAGATCAACACTTCGTTGAATCACAATTGGAGAGAGTCAAAGGAAGATTTGTTCTAACTTGTGAAGTCTGCACTCATGATTTAATATGAGTCATTAGATCGTGGAGAATTATGATTCATCGATCCGACACCGGGAGTTTGGGGATTGGGAAAAAATAGCTGAAATCCTTTCCAATTCCCCGATACACGAAGTCTCGAAGTGCCTTTAGGATAGGCATATGGTCAAAGGCCATGGTCACATCAAAGTAAGTGGCTTAGTTAGGAGGCTGGTGCCCTTTATGTAGGAAGGTAAAAGGCGCCTCAAGGAAAATTACGTGCAGGTTGTCTCAAAGCCTGCACCAGGGGATTAAAAGGACCTGCAGATTTGTTTCATGAAGGTTCCAGTAGGGAGCTAAAGAGTTGCTTCATCTAAGGAATAGGATATGATCCATTGACTGGGAGGTCAGCAGGCCTCGCTGAGTTGGAATCTTGCGGGCTGCATGAGGAAAAAGAGAAATTTTTTACTATGCCCTATCGTGGGTGTGTTACAAATTGGTATTGGAGCATGGTTACAACACTTGGCCTACTTGGGCTCATGTACAAGTCATGTAAGGATATATTGTTATCTGCATTTACTCCTTGAGGAGAAGGACTACATATTGAACCTATGATTTTGGGAATTCTTGTTGACTTTCAACATAAAAATTTGTTTAACCCTTTGTAGAAGTGATAACTACTCTTACTGGAGTAGGGATATGATAATTAATGTTTATAATAAGACTTGAATATGGATAGATGAAGGTGGAAGGGTTCTGTCAAGGACAATTGAAGCCGAAAGGATGGATGACATGGTGTTCGTAACAATGCTTCTAAGCATGGGTAGTTGGAACTCTAGGCACTGATGATGGTGGATTGTATGATGGTTAATACCTTTGTGGGTTTAAAGGAAATCTGATAGGATCAGGTAGGATCCTTGGCATTTATAGTTACTTATCTATATTAAAATTAGAGTATAAAACTCCTCATGACCAGAGAAAAGTGAGATGGGTAAGATCCTATGGATGCTAAGGCAAGGAGGTTTTCTTGCTAAGACGTTGTTGCATAAAGAGGAAAGTGACCCTAGTTGGTTATAGCCATGAGAGAAGGAAACACCAACATGAGGTATGACTATGAGATTAGTCCTGTAAGTGATTGAAGTCTCAAACTAACAGACACTAATGATGAAATTAAACTATCAAGTGAATGCATTAGGTAAAAAGGTGAAATAGATGCACCTACATATACATGAATGTGTATACATGATCATAAGGATGCTTGGAAGATCCTTGGAAAAGGGATATTGAAGCTGGATATGTCCATGTGTGTGAATGACATGGAAGGGGTGCAAGCAATGGCCTTGCATGATAAATGTTTGGTTAGGTTTGTGTGTGTTATGCTTGATTGCATGGATTTAATGCATTGTGAAGCTTCTTGATATAAAGCCTTATTTAATACCAGTTAGGTATGAATGATATTTCATGTACAAGTGATGCACATGTATGATGTAAGAATAAAGGTATACTAAAGGGACGAGGTGACTACCTAAATGAGGGAAATATAAAGTAAGAATCTCTCTTGTCTAAATCAAAAAAATACTATGGATGCATGGTTGACCCCATTCTAAAGAGTCACGAAAGTTCTGTTCCAAGTAATAGCTTGAGGGGAGTGCATTCCCTTTTATCAGGGAATACTAATATGATTAGATAGAAGGGTAAATGAGAAAAGATGCTATGTTGTCATAATAAGAGGCAAGTGATTATGCCTCTGGGAATCACATGAGAAGGATTGTGAACAATCCCGAGTTAACTGATCTTAAAAATAAAGATGTATGTGGGTTGTGAAATATACCTATGACAACTACATGCAGGCTTAGAATTATGAATATGGTTAAATACATCATGGATGTAAGTTAACAAAACTAGAATATGTAATTAGGTACATGACAAATATGCATGTTTATATTCCGTAAGGAATGTTTGGTAAACAGATAAAAGCTATCTCAAGGTTGAGTCTAGCATAGATAGTGATGGATATGCAATAAATAAGTTGCATGTTGAAGGAGTTCCCTATGGAGGAACTGTGTGAATACCCTGTTAGGAAAACAAAGTCACAACCTTAATCACTACTGAGAATTAAGCAGTAAGCCACAAGCTTATATGAATACATACATATATATATATACCAAAATCCTAGATTATATTTTGAAAAACATCGTGTAATGAGTAGAAGACTAATAAATGAATATTGACCATCCCAATGAACGAATGGTAATGTGTTGGATGCACAGGTTCATGATCTAGTATGAACAAAAAGTTTTCTATTAAAGCATGTTGTTGTATTCCAAAAAAAGGGTTAGGGTGAGGCCTAACCAAGGCTGCTCAGGAAAAAATAAAAAAGATCACAATAAAAAGTAGATTGCATAAGTAAAGGAGGAACACTTTCCTCACCCTAAGAACCCTAAATTGTTTAATAGAGTCGTAGGATTAAAGAGTAGTTGTGGAAAACGATATAGTTGGTAAAAGGAAAGTAAACTCCCCGAGTGTGATCAAATGAATAAATGAGTACATTGAATTGATTAGGCTTGGTTGAAGCCATGATTAATAAAATGCAGTGAGGCCTTAGAGATAACTCAACTAGGCTGAAAAGTCTGAGGTGGTGTAGAAAGAGTTGGAAGAAGGGGAGAGTCCTCAATTCTTCCTTGTTGAGTATTATGTTTTCTCTTGAATGAGAAAAATGATTTACTAATAAAAGTAAATGTTTTGACACCATAGTGATAAGGATTGTATGGTTGAAGATACAATTGAAATATATTATGTTGCACTTGTGCAAACATTTGAGGATAATGTGATGAAGTGCATGAAGATATGCTAGGACATTTTGAAGATGTTTTATGAATTCAAATGTTATGATAAATGCATTTGGTTTAGTATTATAACTAATGTAACTGTGACTATGATGATGCATTCTATGTATAGAAAGGAACTGGAGCTATTGAGGAAGACAGTTGCCAATGATAGGAAACCTTAAGCAAAGGGTGACCGTGGGAAGGCTTCGGTCGAAAGATTGTTGACAAGGCTGTGAAAACCCCGCTAAAGCACCGTTGATGAGGTAAATATAAGAAAGAGAGTGCTAGTTGCCAAGAACAGGTATAAAAATGTTCATTCTTATGTGGCTCAAGGTATGAAAGGATTTGGGTGAGAATCCCTTCCGAAATATTTTATTGTATCATGTTATACACGAAATTTGAGAGGGCGGTTGTATGCCATGGATACCCAATTAGGGTATGATTCAGGAAGAAGAACCCTAAATGTTGGAGGTGTGAACCTCTGCAGTGAAGACTAATTGTATGATGCAACAACATTTGAACCAAATGATATCTGTTGACTCAAAAAGTCAAAAACCTTTACTAAGAGAATTTCTTGGGTGGCCATGAGTGTTGGCACCCTAGATATTAATGAAGGAAGAATTCTTAAAGGCATTCATGTGAAGTTGTTGAGTTTCATATGTACTAATTTGGGAATGTGACCATCTTATAGAAGGAAGCATGGTCATGCTATAAGAGTGAATGAAAATGAATAAGCCATATGAGGAAAAGGTTGGTTAAATCCCAACACCCCATGGCCAAGAACCGATCATAAAGTGTGACGAACTTGGAGACAATGCAAGAGTGCATTGGGTATGAATGTGGCCATGAATATTGGCACATTTGTTAAAATCCCTTGAAATGTTGAATTACGTTTTGAAAGGTCTGGTATGAGTGAAATGAGGCATAGGCAAGGATTGAAATCCCCTTTTTATGTTTATGTAGTTGTGATGAATTGTTAGTATGCATGGTTTTGAATACATATATATATATATATATATATATATATATATACATGGAGGCATGAGAGACTAACAATTTGTTTGGGTGTGTGAAGAATGAACTAAAGGAGGAAAAGGGTCTTGGTATTAATATTATGGTAGCTGCGGGAGGTATTTACCACCACGTGTGAACCTGATGAGAATAGAAGACTCCGGAAAGCAAAAGAAACCCTAATGAGTTGGCTAATAACCCTAGAAGCCTTGTCGGCTCAAGAAGATAATTTATATTTGGCTATTAGCCTCCAAGAGAAGAAGTTGGCCATAAATCATAATAATATATTGAACATACACATACCCAGAAGGAGAAGTCGGCCCCAGCAAACTGGCATGATTACTATAAATACAAGGTGTCGGTTCTCATTTGCAGCATCTTAGAATTGCAGTTTTCCCAGTTGGTGCACACTGCAGTTGCAGTCTGGTGTGCAAGTTTGGAGGAGGGTTGCGGGTGCAGCTGCAATAGAAGCTAGTTCTCAGTATTGGTTTAAATATTTCTTGGCTAGGGTTTGGAACATCTTATCAGTCTTTTGTGATGCGCTATCCTTGGGGATTGATGTGATACTCTTTGTTTGGCTATCTAGACTATGGTTTGCTTCCGGAGGAATTCTCAGTCAAGGTTAAGGTGCTTAGAGGGAGGCTTCAGCCTATGGTTGGGTGACGAAGGTATCGTCAATGGTAAAACGAGCACACCATCTTCTATATTCTAATAGGTTATGGGCCCACACCCCTTCAGTCAGCCTAAAACGCTAGAAGGAAACATAACCACTAGATATTGAGCTCGTTGAGGAACTGCCACTAGGGTTACTAGTAGGAGCAGCTTCCAAAAGCACTGCAGCTAGGGTTACCAGTAGAAGCAATTGCAGAAGCCCTAAACCTCTTGTCAAGGCACCTTAAGTGATGAGATTGACCTAATCTCTGGATAGATCAGTGCACCCTAGCCTAACACATCTCTTGGTACTCTCAGAAGGCCAAGACGTGAAGTTTGGATTTCTGGTCAAATATAGGGTTTGACCAAGTCAAGCAAGCCATGACGAACTCTATGAAGTCTGAGAACAGGTTAGATGGAGCTTCTAACTTCAGAGCGTGGAAGACAAGGATTGACCTCATCCTTGCCAAGAATAAAGTGTTGGATATTGTGAAAGGAAAGATCGTGAAGCCAGAGTTTAAAGAAGGAGAAG
>SNQJ01S0014253.1:5689-24403 GCA_010110895.2 Picea sitchensis
GTGAGTTGTCATTCAAGGAATCTAGCCTTGGTATCTTGGGCCCTTTTCACCCCCATGCATACCCTCATCCACTCCAACAATGTTTATGTTTGATATTCCGCCAACAACCAGGTTGAATATGATGTTGTGATTGGTTTATTATTCGATGTCATTGACCATCACATCCATCACCTTCATGTTTGTTTTGATTCCCATATTCTCATCATCGAGTTGAATAGAATTTATCATGTTTGTAACCCCATCCTATTTAGAAAACATCTATGAGTTAAAATTTTGGCACATTCATTTGAATCAATCGCATTTAACCATGTTCTTGGAAATCAAAATAGCTTTGTAGATACCATTGCAAATAATATTTTAGATTGGCATTTAGAACATGCCTACATAAGAAGATAACAATTTTCATCCATATAATCTAGTGTGCATAAACATTTGTAAATAATTCATTGGAAATCACACAATTTCATACATAATACATGATGTATAGATATCCTTCATAACATAAAAAAAGTAAAAAATAAAGCACCATACAGTTTTGTATATGGTTGAGTCCACTACTCTACATACATATGACATGATAGCATGTTAAATACATCAAAACTCGGGGGCATGCAAGCCACACATGCTACTCATCCTCATTTTAAGGAGGATCTCATGCTAATGGTACCATGTCCCCTATAAAAATATTCCTAACCACCTAACTGTGTTGGAATACTCTGAGAGGGGGGGGGTGAATCAGTATGAGCACTTTTTTACCACTTTCAATCACAGTATATATAATCTTCAACTTTATCAGTAGTATTCAATAGTTTATCGCTTATGCATTCAGTATATCATTGCATCATCAAAAATATCATCCATCAATGCATAATAAACAACCACAAATACAAATTACACCATAATTTACGTGGAAATCCAAATCGGAGAAAACCATGGAATGTTTTCTTATATATATCAATAATACATTCATAGGAAGAACCAACTTCCAAAATTCACCAGCACCAACTGGAATGAGGCACCAACCCACTATTTACGGGATCCAACTTGAAGGAATCTACAACTTCCTTAATTCTCTAGCTATAACTAAATGGAGGCTACGACCCCTTGATTTACAGGCTCCAACCTGAAGGAAGCTCCACCTCACTGGGTGTTCTCCGGCTCCAACTGGAAGGAGGATACGACCCCCTAATTTACATGATCCAACCTAAAGGAATCTATGACTCCCAAAATTCTCCAGTACCAATTGGAAGGAGGCTACAACCCCCTTTCCTTGCCTCCTCCTGTCACCCTGAAATATAAGTGTAGACTCAAACTGTCACTACCACTAATCAATATGTAACTTCCACTGTCACTGATACATTGATCCATTTTTTATGAGCATAACGAAATGAGTACAGATTATTATTAAAATATTCTTAACACATAATAACAGAGATATAGTAAAATTGGTTTCTATTCAATAAGGAAATAAGATGAAACTAAAAAATGCAGCGGAAAATAATCTTGTTGGAATGGTGGTGGCTTATCTCTGAGAAAAGATGTGATGATTGTGCTTATTCGCTAGAAGATGATTGCAATGAGGATATGAAGGCCTTTTTACAATAATCATGAATTCCAAAACATTAGACATACAAAAACCTAACCCTAGGAGATGAAGCGCCAAAAGTCATGTGGGCCTCGGTTGGGGTAAGTTAGTACATCAACTTCTCGGCGTCGTAACTTTTGCATACGATCTATGTTTTAGGTGCACGATAGCTAGTTGGAAAGGTATATCCGAGGAATACACATTTTCCCATCAAAATGTGTCTTCATCTACATTTTGGCTGTGGCGGTCCCTATAAATTTTGTTTAGGGCCTCAAAACGACCTCGAAAGTCAGGGAACCGAAAACTAGGAAAAAATGGCCAAACTGGAAAACTACCAAAATGAAGCAGTTGGAATAGGTGGGAAGCCATAGACATCCATATGGATCAATCATACCCCATTAGGAATAAATGGTATCCATTGCATTGATTTCCCCCATTATATGAGGAAATTTCTGCTGAATTTGGCCCCTCGTGAGCCACTTGCCTTGGTGCAGGAGTTTCCTTGCTTTGACAATTTGATAAAGTTGGATCCTTTGTTGTCGATTTCCCTTGACATGTGTGTCCACAATATGATCATTGGATGCCTATTGCATGTATTCATGGTTGAGATCTATTCGTTTCAACTGTTCTGCTATCTATGAGGTGTCCAATAATGGTGGGAAATATGGCTGAAGGAGAACCACGTTGAACACTGGGTGCAGGCCAAGTAAAATGGGGAATGTTGAGCTCAAAATAATTGTCACCCATGGACTTGGTGATGGTTTAAGGTCCATAACGGAGTGGGAGACGCTTCCATTTGGGTCATGTAAGGCGTTCTTTCTATAAGTGAAACCAAACTTTTTCTCCAACCTGAAACTTATGTGGCACCTGATGTTGATCATGGCATTGGATTTCTTTGAAATGGCCTGAACATGTTGGAGAATGTGTTGGATCCACTCAATGAACTGGGTGGCTTTGTTAGCTTCAGTTGGATCAACGTATGAGTCGGTCAATGTGGTCGCAAGGGGTAGTGCAACATCCATGGGACCCAATGGTTGGAATCCCAACTCCACCTAAAAGGGGTTGTGGTCAGTTGAGCTATGTAGGGATCATTTGTAGCTATGTTGAACATAGGGAAGAATATCATCCCATGTGTGGTGGTTCTTGGAATTGTACATGCACAGAATATTCACGATCATTTGATTAACGACCTCAGTTTGGCCATCTGTCTAGGGGTGGAAAGAAGTGGATTTGGTGAGCTTGGTGTCTAGAAGTGACTAAAGGCTCGACCAAAATGTGTTGAGGAAATGACTATGCTGATATGAGACAATGGTTTTTGGGATTTTGAAATGTACGCATTCTCATTCAAAGAAGATCTTGGAAATTGCCTATGTTTTGATGCTCTTCTTACAGGCATCGAGAATCACCATCTTGGAAAAGTGATCAACAACAAAAAAAACACAGTCATTTCCCCTCTTGGTTGATGGAAGGCCAGAATGTAGTCCATTGAGATGGATTACCATGGCCTGTCAGGAGTAGGCAGACATGTGTACAAGCCCTATTTATCAGTGGTCATTTTGAAATAGTGTAGGGAGTGAAATACCTGATATACTTTCCCACATCCTTTCGAAGTTTCGGCCAATAGAAATGTTTCTGCAGTACTATCAATTTCTTTTTGACACTGAAGTGTCTTGCCACTCGAATGTAGTGGGCTTCCCAAATCAGCTTCACTCGCTCGCTTGATGGAACGCAGAGATAGCCCAGATGTAACAACAGCCTGTCATGAATATGGAAATTAGTGACAACTGATTTTGTGCCCAATATTTGGTAGATGGTGGTGAAGTCAGGATCTATCTCATAGAGGTGGGGCCATCTGGAGGTCTTGTGGCCACAAGGATCTAACATCGTGGTGAGTTCCACGACTGGAGGTCGGCTAAGGCAATGAGCGACTCAATTGATACTTCTTGTTTTATACTTGATGTTGAGGTGGAACTATTGCAAGTATGTGGAACACTTCTAATGTTGTTCATTTTGCAATTTTCCTTGTGTCTGCATGAACTGTAGTGGATTATGATCAGTGTGGATGACTGTCTCCTTCCCAAGAATTTAATTTATCCATTGGAAGTAGGATTTCACAATGGAGTACATTTCTTTGTCGTAATTAGGTTACTTATGTACATCATCTGATAGTGTCTCACTATGATAGGCCACAGGGTGGTCGTGCTGAGTGAGAACGACGCCCACAACATAGTCGAAAGAATCTGTCTCGATCTCAAAGGGTTGTCCCAAGTTCGGTAATGAAAGTACTAGGGTTGAGCACAAGAGATGCTTCAAATCATCGAACTCTTGTTGTTGGGACATACCCCACACAAATGTTTCCTAACCTCCACCCATGCTTACTTGGTTGAGGGCCCATGTAATATGGGAGAATCCCAATGCGAACTTACGATAGAAATTGGCAAGGCCCAAGAAGCTCTGAAGCTCAGTGAGTGTGGTTGGGGCTGGCCAGTCACATATGACCTGGATCTTGGTTGGATCCACATGTACACCATGTTGATCAACGATGTATCCCGGGTAATGGACCCCATCCATGTTGAAGGAGAAATTTTCCATGTTGACATATAGCTTGTGTTGCTGCATGGTGTGTAGAACCTACTAAATACGATGGAAGTGCTCCACCCAAGTCTAGTTGTAGATGAGGATGTAATCCATATACATCACTACAAAAGTAATGGTGAAGGGTCGCAGGATATCATCCATCAGCCTCATAAAAGTGGTTGGATAATTTGTCAAACCTAAGGGCATGACCAACCATTCAAAAAGACCTTCTTTTGACTTGAAGGCGGTCTTCCATAAATCTGTCTATTATATTGGGACCTGGTGGTAGACAGAATTCAGATCAATCTTACTGAAGTATTTCTCCCTCGTGAGTTGATCAAGGAGGTCATCGATTCAGAGAGTCTGTTACTGATTCCTGACTGTGATTTTATTCAGGGCCCGATAGTCATTGCAAATTCGTCAGGTCTCATTTATCTTCTGCACCAGCATGATTGGGCTCCCACAAGGTGATGAGTTGGGACATATATGCCCCTTGTGGAGAAATTCTTGGATCTGTCACTTGATCTTCTCATTCTTTAACATAGAGTGGTGGTAGGTTGTCCCATTGGGTAGCGGTGCGACGGGGATCATATCAATGGGATGCTTGAACTGACAGTGCAAAGTCACCCCGATAGGTGAGGAGAATATATCTGAGTATTATTCCACGACCTTATCCACTTTCTTATGTTGTGTGGAGGGGTCGTTCACGGAGACCCTATATGTGGTTGTGATATTTCGCTCACTCTGAGATCAAATCACAAAGAATACAAACTTCCTAGTCTGATAGATGACCTTCCTACATTGCTTGGCAGAGATCAAAGAAATGGCACTGGCTGGGACTACCTCGAGTATCCTGTACAATTTCTTGTTCAAAGTAATAATAACATAATGAGGCCTAGACTCATATACAACATGACATTTCCATAAATAAGGTTGGCCCAAAAGAACATTACAAACTTTGAGAGGAGAATCACCACACAATACCTCGTCTTTGAAGGGCTTGATGTCGTACGATAGGAGACACTGTTGGTTGATGCGGAGATCGCTTCCTTGGTGGAGCCATCCAATGGTGTAGGGTTGCGGGTGTGGCATTGTCGGTAGGGATAGCCACTTGAAAACCTCTGTTGATATTAGGTTATTCTGGCTACCACTATCAACAATGAAGTACAACGGGGTACCTTTCACCCACATCTATGAATGAAAAAGGTGCTCTCCTTCCTCTAGCTCGTCTGGTTCACCAAGCTGGAGCTTGGTGGTAGAAATGATAACACTGGGTTTTGCATCAATGATCCATATCCCCCTTTATGGTTCTGAATCAGAGTCGAAACCTGCATCATATTTAGAGGCTTTCACCTCAGTGACCAATGACTTCTTTGAGCAACAATCGACCGTGTTATGCCAGGGGATGTTATGGAAGTCGCACCACTTACTGGTATCTTTCTTTGTCTTTCTGGTGTCCTACTTTGCTTGCGTCTTGGACTGGTTGTCCTGAGGTTGTTAATATTTTCTCTGTCCTTTGTTTGGTGGATTGGGGCCACCCTTTCCTTGCTTTTTTTGTGATGGGTTTCCATGCATAAATTGTCATGTCTTTTGTTTAAGCTTATGCTCTATTTTGACGGCATATCGATAGGTCACACCCAAGGACAAGATGTCCAAAAACTATATTTTGGACTGGATGTATCTATGAAGACCATCGCGATACTTGAGCACCAGATGTTTCTTTGAATCTTTGATACCCATCTTGATGCGCAAGGTATGGAAGATATTTGTGAACTCAAGCACTACTTGATCTCTTTCCTGCCACAATGTGGTCCATTTTGTATACAGGTTGTCATAACTTCTGACAGGGTAGTATTGTTCCTTAATAGAATCCCTGAAGGACTCCCAGGTGACCGTGAATGTAAATAATGAGGGATCCTCTATTTCCTTTTTCTCACAGAAAGTTTCCCACCCATCTTTGACATGGGGAATGGCTTTGAGGAGTGCAAAAGTAATCTTTTCTCTATTCAAAAAGTTATGGATAGAGAAATACCCTTCTAGTAGATTCAACCATATGTCTACAACATCTTTGTCTATCTAACCTTCAAATATAGGAATATCAAATTTGATTTATACCTTGAAGGGGGCGGTGCCTCCGCTTGAAGAATATGCATTGCCTGTTGGTAGTCGCCGAAGGATTTGTGCAAAACTATCCATCATCTCATTCCTCTATTGTGTGAGGGATACCTCGAGCAACATTTTGAAAGGATATATTGTCTCATTTTATTTCTTTTCTCTTTCCATAAGAGGTCACTTGGGCATGCGAGAGATTTTTTCCTCAAGGGAAAAAATATCGAGACCCACTTCTTTGTACCCTGCCCTCGTCAGGGACATGCATTAAGAACGACAAGGAGAATATCGCTCTGATACCATTGATCCAAATTTTATGAGAAGAATGAAATGGATACATATTAGTATTAAAATATTCTTAACACATAATAACATAGATATAGTAAAACAAGTTTCTATTCAATAAGGAAATAAGATGAAACTGTAAAATGCAGCGGAAAATAAGCTTGTTGGAATAGTGGTAGCTTATCTCTGAGAAGAGATGTGACGATTGTGCTCATTCACTAGAAGATGATTACAATGAGGCTATGAAGGACTTTTTACAATAAGCATGAATTCCAAAACCCTATACATCCAAAACCCTAACCCTAGGAGATGAAGCACCAAAAGTCACATGGGCCCCATTGGGGTAAGTTAGTACATCAACTTCCCGGGGTCATAAATTTTGCATACGATCTTCATTTTAGGTGCATGATATCCTGTTGTAAATTTATATCCAAGGACTACACATTTTGTTGTCAGAATCTAACTCTGTCTATATTTTGACTGTGGCGATCCCTAAAAACATTATTTAGGGCCTCAAAATGACCCCGGAAGTCGGGGACCCAAAAACTAGGAAAAAACTGCCAAATTGGAAAACTTCCAAAATGAACCAGTTGGAATAGGTGGGAGGCCACCAAAATCCATTTGGATCATACATCAACCAATTTTTCACTATCATTGTCGCATCAACTTGTCTCTGTCACGATCACATCAACCAATCGTTGTCACTCTGTCACATCAACCTGTACCTGATGATCAACCAATCATCCAACCTATCATTGTTCCTATCACTGTCATTCTCACTATCACTGTAATTGATATATCATCATCAATCATATACACTCAAATGGATACCAAAACCATCACCATACCATGTACATCAACCATGTACCAGAACCTGTACCATACCATGTACATCAATCGTGTACATCAACCTGTACAATACCATGTACCAAGATCACCAAGAAGTGCCTCTAGCAATGTACCATATCATCATCACCTTATGAACCATAACATCACCAAGATGTGTCTCAATATCACCAATCATGTACCATAAGATATGCCAAGTGTATGTACCATAACATCAATGATCAACCATATACCTCAATCGTATACCAACATCATGTACCATGTACCAAGCATCGACTATGTACCAAATGATGTGCCTCAACCAAGCACCAAAGAATGTGCCTCATACATATTCCACCATATACAATATGAGATCATTGAAGTGCCTCAAGCATGTGATATCATCACCATGACATATACCAAGATAATCAAGATATGTCTCTAATCATTGTACCATAACATCACCAAGGTGTAACTCAAGTATATTCCTAAATATCCAAACCATGTGCCACAATGTACCTCAAGCATGTATCATACCATCTTCCATAAGATATGCATCAAGTATATTCCAATATCACAAAAATGTGCCTCTAAAAATGAACCATAATAGGCATACACTATGTACCAAGGATATGTCTCAAGCATGTATCAATATCACCAATACATGAACCTCAACCAAGGGCCTGCAAGACATCCCTTAAGCATGTGTCATACCATCCATGACACAAGCCTAAAAAACACATAAAATCCATACCTTTACTCATGAAGAAGACTTGAAGCATATAATCTCATTTCAACAAGCCAACCTGGTGCATATCATCTTCAACAAATAAAAGATACCATCTCCTTCAATACCTTTTCCACAAATCCACGACTTGTGTACTATCAACCCATGAATGTTTTCTCCATTCTCCATTGTTACCCTCATATTTATGCACCTTTCTCCACTATGGATCATGGATAACCTCATAAAGCTAATAGAATCAAATGTTTCCCTTTGTTTCCCTTCGCTACCTGTTGGCACAGGGGCAGACCCAGGGTTCACTCGAAGAGAGCACCAACAAGCCCTAGCTACTGGCCCTTTTGGAAACACCTGCGAAGCAGATGCAGTCTCACCTAAAGTAGCTAAGAGGGGGGTTTTAGGACATATATGTCTACAACCAGGGGAATATCAAGTGGATCTAATACAACAACAAGGAAGCATTCATATATCCCTCACCAAGATATATCTACCCTGCACAGTGATAGCTCTGATCTAATACAACAATGCAAATAACAATATAACATTGACAAATATCAAATCATCAATCAAACACACAACACAATATGTACGTGGTTCATCCTCTCTCTAGGGCTACGTCCACAGAACCGTGCTTATGATTTATTAAGATAAACCCTACAATTCTTGTCTGCGCTCTTAGCTAGCAGATATTATTTCTTCTCTCTCTTTCTCTTCCTTTCCTGCACACCCAGTTGTAGGACTTGACCTTCACACACAGCTAAATATCTTGCAATACCAAAAGGCTCTCTCACTTATCACTTCTCTCTCTCAATACAGTAATATCTCACCACAACAATAGAGCTATATCAACAACAATATCATACCAACCCGACCCAGGTCCTCTTGACCTTTATTTATACATTACAATACCTCACCGATAGCTCTAGGCTAAAACCTAGGTGCTAAAACCCTAAATACCAAAACCCTAGGTGTCTAAAACTCTAGGTAAACTTGACCCGCTTTTTCCGAGCTTCGCCAGCCTGTCTTTCCTTCTTTCTCGTGTGGTGCTCCAAAGCATCCAACGATGGATTTTTCCACTTTCTGATTTTTCCTTGATCCATCTTCCTTGTTTATCTATCATCCTCGATCTCCTCATCCAATGGATTCCATTTCCATACTTCACTCCATCTTTTCTTCTCTTTTTCTCACTTCGACCCAATGACAGTTACTATGTCTTCCGCGAAGTTCGCTTTTCCCCTTTTCTTCCTTGTTCTTCACTTCCTTCCATAACCAAGGGCCAACAATCCCCCAACACTCACCTATGACTCATCCCGAGGCACTTCATATCTGATCCTTCTTTTTTACTTCGACTTTGGACTACGCAGGGCAGCCTTTGCTTTCTGCTCTATGCCTCCTTTCCATCCTTGTGAAGACTGTCTTTTCCTGTGTCTGGTACCCAGTTTCAACTGCACCTGGTACCTAGACCCTTTTCTTCTTACTTTTACTGAGGTCTGCAAGGTATCTGGTTGTCATAGTACAAATTCAACTGACTCCCATTCACTAAACCTTCCTTCCACTCTGCGTTCAATGTCTTAAGTTGCATAGCTCCCCTTCGGTAACATAGGTGACCTCATATGGTCTGAGCCAATGTGTCCTGAACTTCCCTGGATGTTTTGTAAATTTACTGTCATACATCAATACTAAATCACCCTGCTTGAATGCCTTCTTCTTGATGTGACTGTCATGATAGGCCTTCTCTCATTCCTTTTGAACCTACTGATGGAATCCTGCAAAAAAATTGTCTTCTTCCAGTTCAACCAACTGTGCAAGCCTCTTGCGAACAACACCAGTATCATCCATGTCTGTAAATGCAACAATTCTTAATCTTGGCACCAAGTATTCCATTGGGACAACAACTTCGAGACCATAAGCCAACTTGAAAGGGGTCTACATTGTTAATTTATTGCAAGTAGTTCTATAGGCCCATAGTACTGCAGGTATTCTTAAATCCCAGTCATCCCAGTAATATCCAACATTGGCAAGAGTTGGTCTCTCCTCTGTCCCAATATTGACTCTTTTAATCTTGATTGGTTGACCAATAAATGGTGGCTCAACTCTGGGTCCTTCCACATCTCTTTGGCCTTCTGTTTCAGTGATGTTTACCTTCCCGGGATCATCATCGTCAGCATTGATGTTGTAGCAACTCTGCAATTTTTGGAGAGGCGCAGTCCATTCGTCCTCTTCTTGTTCCATAGGGAGGCTAGATGCCTCTTCGAATACCTTCTATCTCACAATATTTAATGCTTGGTCTACTGAAGGATATTCACTTTCAAATAAAAAGGTGGTTACAAAATTCTGAATCATACCTTCCCAGTATGCAGTGATGAGGCACACATCCGCTTGAAGGTACCAGTTGATAAGGGTTGTGTCCAAAGTGTTAATGAATCTGTGCACCCATGGTTCTCGGGGAATGTCACTCCAGGCCTCTTCGCAGCTCCGCACATGGTCTTTTAGGCATCTTAGACCTGTGTACCTTTCTTCACATCCTTCTACTTGTGCTGAGGACCACGTTGTCATCAAAGTTCGGCATTGTACCCAATATATAATATTTCTTTTGTGGGTTCCCCACCATCATGCTGGTGTGTCTTTTAGGGCCTCATTCATTGCCAAAAACCTCTGTTGTATTGTTACACTTGCTTCAAAATATGATAGGAAGGATTCTAAAGGTTTTAAACCATCAAATGTGGGTAAGTTACTTACTGTTGTGTCGATCCAGCGAACTTCTCTGATTAATCTGGCACATCTTCTAGTAGATACTTCATACATCTGGTTCTTCCATTTCTCCAGCACTTCTTCCTAATCTGATGAACACACGCTATCACTTTTCCAGCTCAGATTTCCATCAGTTGTAGGGTTGATGTAATCCTGTTGTCTGGTTGTCCGTTTGTATATGTTTTTCAATTCGTATGTGTGGTATTATTCTCTAATGGGATCTGTATATCACGGACCCTCATCTGGATATAAGGGTGGAATGAACCAAAGGCCATCTCTTTCAAATGGAAATCATCTTTTCTTAAAATCAACCACTGTGGATTTATCAAAGGCCCAATCAATTCCTAACAGTGCAGGGTAAGGGCAACTATCATCAACAATTTCAATTACCTCAAAATCTATGAACGTTCTCACTCCATCGATGTCCACAATGACATGTTCCAACCTGCCAAAGGGGCTGACAGCTTGTTGGTTAGCCATCCTAAGCCTGATAGGGGAGTAGATCAACTTCGGTTTCCCCATCAGTGCCCAAGTTTTCTTCGTCATGACATTGACCTTCGAACCTAAGTCGAGGACCACATAGTCTATATCATACTCTCCTATTTAAGCATTCAGGTGTAATTATTTATTTGTCCTTCTCATTTTTCCAATTTGATATATTGCCCTATTTAGTACGGGGTCTATGTTTCCTATTTCATACTGTCTGATTAAGTTTTGCAGCTCTTGTACAGTGCCTTTATCCTAAATCAACTTAACATAGGTGCATAAAAATTCCATGAGCTTTCTTACCTCTTTTCCCTCCTGTGGCGAAGAATATTGATCAAATGCCTGAGGCATTCCATATTCTTTTATTTCTGGCTGTATTTTTGATGAGGAACCTTGATCTGATTTAAAATCTTATCTTGCTTCCTCAAATATTTGTCTTTCTTTATTTGCATCGAAAGTTCGGGTCTTCTCTGTAGCCTTCTTGATACCTAAGTCTTCTGCAATATTTCCTTGAGTCATTATATCCTCTCATGTAGTAGTGCCTCCTCGAGTGATAACAAATAATTTAGGGTCTTCCCTGTGAGGCTCATCATATATCAATTTCACTTGTGGATTCTGCTGAGGTCCTCTTCTTTCCTGCAACTTAGCTAGCATCACAGGGAAATATTCTATAACATGGTCGAACGAGTTGCAATAGTTGCATGTAGTGCAAGGATTATGACAATCCCTTGCCAAGTGTCTTGGTTCCGCGCAGTTGTAACAGATGATCTGTCCTCGGCCTCAGCCCGTTCCTCCTCCTCTCCTCTGTATCCATCGCGAGGATTGAAATTTCCTATTCCTGGGGATTTATACTGCGGATTTCTTCCTTCTTGTTGTGCTTCACCTTGGATCTTTTATATGTCCCTCAATCTTTCGTGTATAAGGTCATAAGCCCTACAATCCCTATCGTCATGCCCCAAAGACTTACAGAATGTGCAATATAAATTTGTGGGAGCCTGAACATACTTCTGCATGTAATAGAACTCACCTGTGCGATGCCTATTTCTACATACTTCGCACCAGGGCAGGTTGACTTGCTTCAAGGGGATCGATGCTCCTGAGGCCAAATATTCATGGAATAAAGGACAATGTTCCATATCATGGCCTTTTGATCTACATCTTACACACTATATATATTCTCTTTTATCCTTCCCCTTGTCGTTCTTCATATCCTTGACCTGCAGAGATAAACTAGTCAGTTGGCTCAAGATCTGGCTCATACCTGAGCTGGATTATCCCATAGGGGTTGTTTCAATATTCATAGTGATTTCCAATGCTTCTGCCTACAAAGAAATCTTTTGTTGCATCAGGGGAACTCTGATGTGTGGTAAAATGGCAGCGATGAACCATTATTTATTCTATTCATCAGGGATATGAAAAGTTAATTGGCCTGTTAAGGGCTTGAACCTTTGATCGAACTCCCAAACAGGCTCAACTACTTTCTGCTTGATCTCCTTTAGTTTTGTAATACATTAAGACTTTGACTTAGGTTTATTGAACTCTGCAATCAGTAAATTCTTGATCTCGCCCAGTGGCTTAGGCTGTGCAAGTCCTAGGACAAGCTTCATGTACCATCTCAGTGTGTGATCCCTTAGAGTAGTGCTGAACTGGGTCCTTTTAACAGCTTCATTGGTGACATTTTTAATATTCCATATGGCTTCGCACAGAAACCAATTCTCATCAGGATCTTCAGATCCATCTCCCCTAAAGATAGGGAGTCTCATCTCATCTTCCATATAGATACCTATGTTTCATGTCTGAGTAGATGTTGAGCTACTAGTAACAATACTCTAAGGACTCTGGTGATTCTGATTATTTTGATTACCTAGTGCTGCTAAAATAATAGGAGGATTAACAATACTTACTTCAATAGTTTGCGTAGTTGCTAAAGTTCTGGGCTCATCCTAGCGAGGTTCTTCGGCTTCTCCTTCCTCTGTCCTGGTGGGTTCTAAATGTTCTTCGTCTGTCAGATCTACCTCTTCTCCACTGTAGAAACCCTCTTCCCCGTAGTTTTGCTTAAACAGGTTCTCAAGGTGAACCCCTCTGAATACTCTCCCACTGCGTGTATATCCATCTTATGTGTCATTGTCACTGTCTGAATTCCTAAACATTAGTCTTTTCAAATCCACTCGATCTACTGTATCTTCAAGATGTTATTTTCATGCAACAACATCTTGATTCCCAGCTTCAGAAAGTGCAAAAAGTTTCCTCTAGGTCCTTTGAAAAAGTATCTCTCAGCTTGGCTATACGATTCTACTCTGTCAACAACAAACTTGGTGATATACCCTCCAATGGTGCTATCAAACCAATTATCTACTCCTATGGATACAACGTTATCGAATCTTTTGACCTTCTGGATCAGCGCCGACGTCCAAACCACAGGGGCTTTAGATCTGATCTCGAACTAGGTATTTTCTAACCAAGATAACCACTCAGACAACTTCTGATGGATTCCTCCAAAGAAGATCTTGTGAATGTCGGTGAAGATGTATATTTGTAGCCAATCTTGAGTACTTAGCTTAGGGTTCTTGTTATGGGCTTCAACGAAGTCCCTCTCTTGATCTTCTATCCACTTCTGAATCTTTTTCTTCGATGGGAACCACCTTGACATTCCCTCATGAAGATTCTTGTCCCGGCAACAGAACCATTTGTTGGCACAAGGGAAGACCCAGGGTTCACTCGAAGAGCGCACCAACAAGCCCTAGCTACTGGCCCTTTCGACAACACCTATAAAGCAGATGCAGTCTCACCCGAAGAAGCTAAGAGGGGGGTTGCAGGACAAAGATGTCTACAACAAGGGGAATATCAAGTGGATCTAATACAACAACAAGGAAACATTCATATATCCCTCACCAAGCTAGATCTACCCTGCATAGTTATAGATCTGATATAATACAACAATGCAAATAACAATATAACAGTGACATAGATCAAAGCATCAATCACACACACAACACAATATGTATGTGGTTCACCCTCTCTCTAGGGCTACATCCACAGAACTGTGCTTATGATTTATTAAGATAAAGCCTACAGTTCTTGTCTTCTCTCTTAGCTAGCAAATCTTCTTTCTTCTCTCTCTTTCTCTCCCTTTCCTATGCACCCAGCTACAAGACTTGACCTTCGCACACAGCTGAAGATCTTACAATAATAGAAAGCTATCTCACTTAGCACTTCTCTCTCTCAATACAATAATATCTCACCACAACAATAGAGCTAGATCAATAACAATATCATACCGACCCAACCTAGGTCCTCTTGACCTTTATTTATACATTACAATACCTCGCCGACATCCCTAGGCTGAAACCTAGGTGCCAAAACCCTAGATACAAAAACCCTAGGTGTCTAAAACCCTAGGTCAACTTGACCCGTTTTTTTTGGGCTTCGCCAGCCTGTCTTTCCTTCCTTCTCGCGTGGTGCTCCAAAGCATCCAACGGTGGATTTTTCCACTTTCTGAGTTGTCCTCGATCCATCTTCCTTGTTTATCTTTCATCCTCGATCTCCTCATCCAACGATTTTCATTTCCATACTTCGCTCCATCTTTTCTTCTCTTTTTCTCACTTTGACCCAGTGACAATTACTATGTCTTCTGCGAAGTTCGCTTTTCACCTTTTCTTCCTTGTTCTTCACTTCCTTCCATAACCAAGGGCCAACACTACCTCAAGCTTCACTTCCTTAGATATGCTAAGAAAAATATTTACCAAAAGATCACTTGAAAGATAGATAAACATTGAACTTGTGTGTGTAAGAATGAGAGGCTTATTGAAGTGCATTTATACATGTCCATGTGACTTATTTCCTTAACTTTAGGGTCGACCTGTACTTTCTTGTTATAACCATTTTACCCTTTAATTAATGACTTGTAACTTCTTGTTGCAACCGTTTATGGGTCTCTTAACCATTCTTTGGGGCTTTCAACTTCATGAGGGAATAACTCCTCAACTGTGAGGAACCACATGGCATACCACCTATGGTTGGAAACAACATGATGAGGTTTATTCATCTATGAGGGTTTTGTATACACTTTAATTATTCTTCAACCTCATTTTCCTTAGTCAACTTAGGGCCTCATGACCACACCTATGGGTTTCTTGTAGACTTCTTCAAAGTGTCTTCCCATGAGGGCCATGCTTAAATCTACATGATAAGGGGACCACTTTGGAGACTTCTCCAATACACCCATCACATATGTTAACATCAATGAAAACCACTTGTTTTGACATCAATGAAAACTAAGTATCCAACAACATCAATGACAACCATATATCCAACAATATTCGCCTTTGGCATTGATGGAAACACTCATACTTCACCTATGACCAATGATCTTGATCTTTCTCTCCTCATGTTTCTCACCCCCTTTGAAATCAATGGAAAAGGGTATCTCCCTTTGGGGATCATCCCCCTATATTCATGCTTCTAATCTTTCTCTTATGATCTTTCTCTTTCTTCTTCTTTGACATCGTAGGAAAATGGTATCTCCCCCTGTCGATATGTCTCCCCCTATCTTCATGCTACTAATCTGATCTCTCTCTCTGACAATTTATCTCCCCTTGACTTCTCTGCAAAATGTCATGTAGATCAATGTGGGGATTTCCTATACGTTCTTCCTTCTTTCTCACCCTATGTTTCTTGTACATTGGTGCTTCTTCGTGTGATTCACTGACATACATAAAAATCATTCAAAAATTACTTGAATTCAAAACTTCGTGGCTTGTCAAGTTCACATCAATAATCATACTTTTCAACAATTTCCTTTGATGGTATGGCTTCTGCTGATGATTTCTCTTCCCCTATTCTGTTGTGACTTTCACTTCTCTCCTTCATGTGATTAATTGATTCAACCTATCAATATGTTTTCATCCACTGTTATGTGTCTTATATAACTCATGTCTCATGTATCTACCAAATATATCATGAAGCTACGTCATAACAATTGTCTACAACTCTGCTACGATGTTGACCCATCTGTTGCAACTGATCACAACATATTCCTTTCTTCTCAATCTATCTACAAATCAGACTCTACATGTTTGCAACCATCTATACTAATATATCCATGTTTGAATAATATATGGAATCCTCTATACAATCATGAACCTCTTCCTGAGAAGTGTTCCAATGATATACTTCATAATTTTCAATTGATACCTGCATGGGTATGTGTTCTGAAGGTTGCTCCTCAAACAATTAAACTGTCACAAGACATTTTGCACTTTAGTCATGAGACCACTTTGAAATTTCTTTTCCAAAGTCTTCAAACACTCAGACTACTCGAAATATAGTTCTTTGATCTGTAGAGTTGTTGCTTAGACTCCCCCTCTTCAATATGAATATTTACTAGGAGTCTCCAAGTTGGATGGATCAAAAAAATGTTCGCTCTGATGCGGAGTAATCTTCCTCTTCATCTTTGGATTCATCATTTCAATTTTTCATCCTCTTCCTAAATTCTGACATTCTTTTCATTTTCTTCCTGAATTATGACTTCATCCTCTTCCTGGGTTTCGACATCTTCCTTTTTTACTTATAGATTCATCATGATATTTTGTTGTTGCAAATATTGTGAGTATGATCTCTAGGACCTGGTTTTGATTCACTTACTCTTCTTGTTTTTCATTTCTTCTCAAAACCTTCATGTATCTGACATCGATGTTTTCCTTCATGGGAGGTTCTATCACACTTTTGCAATTTCGAGCTATGTGACCATAACTGTGGAATTTGTAACGTTTAATATTTGAGAGATCCACATAATCATTTCTAGTTTGAACATTTCTTCCATATGCTCTACAATCTACAACATTATGTCCAAAGTTAGTACATGTAAAACAATGACCAAAAAATAAATTTTGATACCTAGGTGTGAATGATATTCTTTGTGGTGCATTCCTTCTAAATTCCTACCTTGTATGGTCACAATATTCTCTTTGGTTGTTTCCTTCATAATGATTGAAGCTTCCTTTCTTCCTTGATGTAGATGGTATTTTGTATTCATTCCTCTCTGACTCTTTCTAACCATGATTCCTTCCTTTGAGGACTTATGCATAAATTTTATTTTATTTTTTTCTTTCATCATGGAGCTTGAACCTTCCTCGAAATGAACATTCTTGTATCCTAGTCCATATTTGTTAGTATATGGCCTTTGACTGTTGAGAATGTTTTCTAACACTTGAGAAATTTTCAAGTTCTTGTTGAGCTTGTTGACTTTAACTCTCAATGTCACCACTTCCTTTTCAATCTTCTCACTCTCTTTTTATTTATTTATCATCTGGATCTGCATTACTTCTCCCTTTCTATTTCCTTATTCAAGTTGGGTTTTCAAGGAGATGATTTCTTTTTTGAATGATTTTTTTTCTTCCTTTATTTCTTCAGCTCAGTTAAAGAACTAGTTAATTCTACCTCAAGATCCACTTCACCTTCTTCTTCATCTCTTTTGGGAGTTATTTTCTTAGTTTTTGTAGCCATAAAGAGTACTCTTTCTAAATAACTATCATTTTCATCATCTTCATCAGATGAGGAAATGTCTTCTCTTGAGTAGATATTTTTCTTGAAGTCTTTCATTTTATCTCCTTTCTTGTTTGCCTTTTTATATTTCTTTTCTTTCTTCAGATCTTCTTCTTCATCACTGTCTGAATTCTTAGCATACAGAAACTTATTTACAAAATGAACAATTTTACCACAATTAAAACATTTTAAAGGAAGCATACCTTTGTACTTGTCGGTTCCTCTCTTCAACGTTCTTACAAAGTTGGTTATTTCTTCATCTTCATTTGAATCATCGTCGCAGCTACAATTTGTCTTTGACTCGGGATTTTTCTTCTTTTTTGTCTTCTTGGATGCTTTGAAAGTTGTTTCTTTCTTGGATGGATTTTTTGTTCTATTCTCATTTCATAGGCTATAAATATTCCATGTAGCCCATCCATGCTTAGCGTACCAAGATATACTTTTTCTTCTAGGGATGAAATATTATGATCAAACCTCATTGGAAGAGACCTTAGTATCTTTTAAAAAATCATATATTCTTCAATTGATTCTCCCAATCCTTTAATTGCATTCAATTTTTCATCGACTCGTAAAAAATAAGTTGCAATGTCTTCATCTTCCTTCATTTTCAACTATTCGTATTGACCTCTATAAGTCTGAAGCTTTTCTAACTTAACTTTGGCATCTCCTTCATAAACATTCTAAATTTTTTCGCAAATCTCCTTTGTATAATCACAATGCATAACCTTGACATATATTGAATCAACCAGACCATTCAAGATAGAATTTTTAACCCTTGAATTTTTTTGACTGAGTTTATTTCCATCGTTAT
>SNQJ01S0014253.1:25291-74254 GCA_010110895.2 Picea sitchensis
CCTCTATCACTATCACATAAACCAATCACTGTCACTATGTCACATCAACCTGTACCTGATGATCAACCAATCATCCAACCTGTCATTGTTCATGTCACCTTCACTGTCACTATCACTATCATTGATGTATCATCATCAATCAAATCCACTCACATGGATACCAAAACCATCACCATGCCATGTACATCAACCACGTACCAGAACTTGTACCATACCATGTACATCAACCTGTATCAATCATGCATCAACCATGCACATAAACCTCTACCATACCATGTACATCAACTGTGTACCAAAACCTATCCCATACCATGTACATCAACCTGTACCATACCATGTACCAAGATCACCAAGTGTTGCTATCAATGTGCCATATCATCATCAACTCATGAACCATAACACCACCAAGATGTGTCTCAATATCAACAATCATGTACCATAAGATATTCCAAGTGTAGGTACCATAACATCAATGAACAACTGTATACCTTAATCATATACCAACATCATGTACCATGTACCAAGCATCAACTATGTACCAAATGATGTGCCTCAACAAAGCACCAAAGAATGTGCCTCATACATATGCCACCATATACAATAGGATATCATCAATGAAGTTCCTCAAGCATGTGATATCATCACCATGACATATACCAAACCAGATACCAAGATAACCAATATATGTATCTAACCATTGTACCATAACATCACCAAGGTGTACCTCAATCATATGCCCAAATGTCCAAACCATGTGCCACAATGTACCTCAAGCATGTATCATACCATGTACCATAAGATATGCCTCAAGTATATGTCAATATCACAAATATGTGCCTCTAACAATGAACCATAACATCTATACACAATGTACCAAGGATATGTCTCAAGCATGTATCAATATCACCAAGACATTAACCTCAACCAAGGGCTTCCAAGACATGCCTTAAGCATGTGCCATACCATCCATGATACAAGCCTCAAACAAACACATAAAATACATACCTTTATTCATGAAGAACACATTAAGCATATAATCTCATATCAACAAACCAACTTCATACATATCATCTTTAGTGAACAAAAGATACAATATTTTTCAAGCCCTTTTCCACAGATCTATGACTTTCACATTATCAACCTGTGGATTTCTACTCCTTACTCTACTGCGACCCGCAGATGTTCGCACCTTGCTTCAATGCAACCCACGGATAACCTCAGAAAGCTAATAGCATGAAACTTTTCCCTTTTCTTCCCTTCACTACCTCAGACTTTACTTCCTCATATATGCTATGAAAAATATTTACCAAAAGATCACTTGAAAGATAGATAAACATTGAACTTGTGTGTGTAAGAATGAGAGGCTCCTTGAAGTGTATTTATACTTTTCCATGTGGATTCTTTCCTTAAATTTGGGGTTGACCTGTACTTTCTTGTTAAAACCATTTTACCCTTTAATTAATGACTTGTAACTTCTTGTTGCAGTCGTTTAGGGGCCTCTTGACCATTCTTTGTGGCTTTCAATATCATTAGGGCATAACTCCTCAATTGTGAGGAACCACGTGGTGTACCACCTAACATTGGAAACATCATGACGAGTAATATTCATCTATGATGGTTTTGTATACACTTGAAGTATTCTTCAACCTCATTTTCCTCAGTCAACTTTGGTCCTCATGACCACACCTCTGGGTTTCTTGTAGACTTCTTCAAAGCATCTTCTTGTTAGGTTCATGCTTAAAACTACACCATAAGGGGACCACTTTGGAGACTTCTCCAATACACCCATAACATTTGTTGAAATCTATGACAACCACTTTTGTTGACATCAATGACAACTAACTATCCAACAACATCAATGACAACCACTTATCCAGCAAGCTGGACATCCATGCCCTAGGTAAAAGTGAGTTCCACTCAATTGGTTCTCCTATGCAAGATGCAACATATCTATCATTGAGTGTGTGTCATATCCACTCAGATACCCCAGTTAGAAGGTTTTCAAACCTATTTCATAGGTCCACAATATTGTTTTTAATATCATCCATTATCTCCTCCAACTCTTCTACCCTCCCAAACGTTGATGGTCATAGATCGATAGAAGCACCCCTCCCCTTGTGTGTTGTCTACCCTTCCAACCTCACCAATGAAATATCTTAAAGTTGCATACATAATATCATCAACACCACATATCGAAATTTTTTAATCCATGCAATAAATAGATATAAACAAATTATGTGTCGTTACTTTACTTACAATCATCCCCCCAGGCTCAACCAACTGGTAAGGGTAGCTTAAGATCCCCCTGATAGTTCATGAATGAGTATGGGTAGTCATAAATAGCTATTAGGATTTTGTCCCAATGGGAAAATACACATACTTTAAAGGCATTCCCAAGCCTACCACCTCCCCCTCTCCTAAAAAAGTATCCCTAACATCACATTTGGGGCTCTTGCGGTCCCCATCATGGATGCAAACATGAAATCTAAGTGTAGATATCCTATCAAAGAAGAATTCATAAAGGATTGTAACAAATTCATACTACAGGAGGTCATTTGGCACTTCAACATCATCAGTAACATCTATACCCACCCAAAGTAGGTATCATATAGCACCCTCTCAATCAAAAGAATCTTCCCTCCATATACTTTATGCAAATAATGATTTTCCAGTATACAGATCACTACCGAAATTATGTCTTACATCTCCAACCGTTCTATATCCACCAACTAGATCATGGAATCCTAGAAACTCACACTAAGGACTCAATGTATTCCAAGGAAATCCCCCAATTTCCTCACATGAGGTAGCATGGGCTATGTCTTAGTCACTACACCAAATGGGGGAAGCCCTGTCAGAAAGTAAATATCTTGTAGAGTTATCTCTAGTTGTTGACCCTACACTATGAAGGCCTCTGCCCCTACATCCAAATACTATATAATCTATGATATGAGCTTCTCTCCTACTCTCTTCAATGGGTTCTCAAAGTACTTGATAAAGCTATAACGAACAAGTGCTCCCCTCATGGCCTGGTCCCCCTGAACCTACTTATAAATATCTTCAATTTTTGGTTTCGTCTAGAGAACTCTGCACTCTATCATACCTACACAAAACCACGTTGTTTGCAGTTCATATATGTTGGATTACTGAGAGGGGGGGTGAATCAGTAATATCATATCACAATAAAACCACGTTTGTTTGCGCTCATATATGCTTGGATTACCTAGGTGAATCAGTAATATCATAATTATAATCATTTTATTCAAATACATCAATGTAGAAATTATTATCCAATAACAGAGCAGTAAGAGAAATAAACAATCACACATATACACAAGACACCAAGAGCCTAGATGTGGAAACCAAATCCAGGAGAAAACCATGAAATGGGTGTTTTTTCTTATAGGTTCTAGAAGAATACATTCATTGAAGCACCAACTTCCTTTTTGTTTTCCACTAAAAATGGAAGGAGGCTCCAACCCCTAGTTTCTGTTCACAACCCGAGGGAAGTCTAACTTCCCCATAATTCTCCTCAAGTTATAACCGTAAGGAGGCTACAACCCCTAATGTGTTCTGGTTAAACTGTATATGTGGCTACAAACCACCTCTGCTCCTGCTCCACCCCGCACTCACTGGTGAAGTAGAATGATTGAACCACTTTCACATTATTATTGTGAGATATACTGCTGTAACCTGTACTCAATAAATCTCAACCATGTATCAACCTCAGACCAACTCCTGGTAATTGATAAACAAGTGCATCAACCATAATTCATAACTGTGAATCAATCAGACTCATAAAAAATGCATCAACCATGCACCAACTCCGTAATCAACCTCAGACTATATAAACAAGTGTATCCAAACATGTAACAAGTATGTACCACCAAGTGTCAACTACTATCAACTATGACTCATATCAATATATACCAACATCAATAACTATACACCTCATGTATAAAATAACCTATCAACTACTTGTCTCAACCATGTACTCAACATGTACTACACAACCAAAGCTCCCTCATCAATTTCATCATCCAAATCTGATTTGTAGCTCTGTAATAGACTTGGTGTATATTATCACATTTTTTCAAACCTTTCCTTTATCCTAGTAAAAGCAAAACTAGCATTTCACTCAAACTTTTCTTTAGTCTCAAATGACTTCAGGCTTTGGATTAGTCAACAACTCTAACTTGAAGCAATCATAACTTTGAACTCAGGACAGGGCAATATTTGAACTGATATACAATTTTCTATAGTGTGTTTTATGCAATTCCTCCAAGTGCTACTACTTGTAACCTCTCTGCAAGGAGTTATAGAAAATTGGCATACCTTGTTGAATTGCCATTCTAGAGACTCAGAGCATGTGCCCCATTAAAATATTTTGATGAATTGATCTTAAAACCACAAGGAAACATACTACAGAATGTACTCTAACCAACACATTTGGTCTACTGAATTTGGATCTGTTATGAAGAAGTTAAGGACGCTTTTACCTGAAACACCCTATTTTGACTAGTTTTAGGACCTGCCACAAACCCTATTTTTCCACTTGGAGTGTAACCAAAATACAACGACCACAAGCTGAATTTTTTTTACCACAGATACCTTGGATGTTTCTTCACTTTCATAGAAATTTCAGATCTGAATCATTATATAAAAAAGCACCAAAATGGTGAGATGGACCCAGAATAACATACCTTTAGAAAGCACCATCAGCAAAAATTTTATCTTTCCTTGCATTTCGGTCTTCTTTCTCTTGCTAATTTTCCTAATTTTGGCTAGTTATCATTTTTAGCCTCAGACACCTATAGATATTCAATATGCTCAAGTAAAATTCAAAATGAGATAGCCCACTTATTTATACCTCCAAGTAGCTTCCTTTAAAACATCTTCTAGGTCACTTGGTCATTCAATTTTCCTTATTTCTTAGGGTTGGGTCCACTCTCTAATTTCTCCATTAAATTTTTTTTTTTTTTTTTTTTTTTTTTTTTATTTAAATAATTTTCTTTGACTTTATCACTTCACTTATTATTTACCTTTAAAATCTCTTAAACCCTCCTTTGACTACTTTTGACCTTTTGGGGCTTCTAGATGACATATGAGGGTCCTCCAACTTCGGCCATAACTCTCAAAACCATGGGGAGTTATGTGACGCTCTACATACCACCAAATGGAATGACATGTATCCATATAGATGTAATATTATCTGAAAAATATATCATAACTCATACTGTCACCCATCAAACAAACTTGGTTCCATTACCCAAAACTGGTTCCAACTCTCATGGCCATATAATTTTTTCTATAACCATGAGGGAATTATGTAATGCTCCACATAAATTAACTGAAATACATGACAAGCACCACTTCATAGGATATTTTCCCTGACAAATTCACTTTCCTTCATGTCATTATTCCATAATTACATGGTTCTATCAACACAAAAACGCCTTCCCAGGGATTTCACCATTAGGAGACCACTTTTGGAGTTCATCCATATTTACTTCTTTATCAACCATGACAAAACAATAATAATGAGTCATATTTCGCTAAACAATATTGGGTCCATTACTCCAACCTTTGTGCTTGGGAGCTTCAAGGGTTGACATACAGGACAACCAACCTTAATCAACACCCTCCTTGGCATTGATGGAAATAATTACGCAATACCGAAATCATATCACCATGTCTCCAACTATATGTTCTTATCCCCATCTAATAAATCTTCCCCCGGAACCATGCATATGTCCTCTTCATATGATAAATCTCCTATTACCAATGGCAAGGTATCTTCCATCTAGGGCTTCTCCCTCCCACAAACCCTCTGCGTTTCCTCGTGTACATCCATGACATATAAGATAAGCATTCAAAAACATCTATTTTGGAGTATAAATAACCCAAGTCTCCTTGGCTAAGATATTCAAAGTCTTCTCGTGGAAGTGGTTTTGAAGACCGGCCACTCTATATTTTGTTCCCACTCAACTTTGATGTTATTTTCTCCAACTTGTTCACGTAGAAAGTGAAACTTGATAAAAATGTGTCAGCCTTTGAGTATCACACCGAAGTCGCCAGATATTGATGGAACTTGTATTATCAGACATAATTGAATGGGTCATCATACCAACCCGTGAGACCACAAATTTTGAGAGCCATCCAAGAACCCTGTGTAACATGTCGCTAATACAATATTATACCTTCGGCCAGATAGAGACATCGATGATTGTTTATTGCTTATCCATGATACACAACACTCACCTAAGTAGAACGCTTCCCACTGGTGCTTCATTGGTTATCATCAATACAACCTACCCAATCTCATCTGTGTAAAGTAATATGATAGATCTTTTCCTTTTGATGCTATAATCCAAACTCTTATGTCTTCGAGATATCTGAAGACTTTTACCTGCTAATACATGTGATTCCTTTGATGCTTTGAAATCGTACACCGGCCCAACTACCTCATTATATCCTGTCCGATGTTGTCATTATGTAGGCTACCAAATCATCAATCGGCATACTCGATCTGTAGGACTTTGAATCATCATCTTCAACTTACAACCGGGTTTGTATGGGAGGATAACTCCATTTCCAATCTCCATTCAACCTCTTTTAGCATTTCTCCATATACTTGGTTTGAGAAATAAAAATTCTTGGTTGCTTTGACGTACCTGAACTCCCAAAAAGAAGGATAGTGTTCTCCAAGTAATTATATTTCAAATTCATTCTACATGTCTTTTGTAAATTTATGGCTAACTTGTCATCATCACTACTAAAAAAAATATCATCAAATATAAACTTCAACATAATAAAAATATTATCTTGACTTACCTTTGATGAGAGGTTGTTGTTTGCACTTCCTTTTCTCAACTCCTACTCGCCATGACATATCATCCAGTCCTGAGTACCATGCTCTAGGAGCATGTTTAGACCATAAGGTCTTTATTTAATTTACACACATACCTGTTCTAATAACTAAAATCCTTTCCTGGTTGTTCACCACTTTCTTCAAGTTCCCATTCAAAAAAATTGATTTCACATCCACTGAGCAGTACTTTAACATTCTTGGAGTACGTGTATAAGTTACAACTAAAAACACATTGCTTCCATTCTGGTAACTGGGCAAATGTCTCTTCAAAATCGTTTCCTTCAATCAGGTGGCTATCCTTACATAAATAATCTAGCTTTGTTCCCTTGTAACTTGTCCATCTTCATTCAATTTATTCTGAAACCCATTTTGTGTCGATCACATTCTTATTCTCCTTTGGTCTTGGAACCAATTCCCCAAGTGTCATTTTTCTATTTGATCCAATTCTTCATCCATGGCCTTATTCCAAAATTCATCCTTGTTGGCTTCTTCAAAACAAATATTCATAATTGTAGATAAGAGGGTGTGTTTGTTTTGGGGAACGTATTTTTCTTCTAGTCTCCACTCTTTATACAGAGCCCACAATTTGATCCTCAAGGATGATTATTCTGCACTGCTTGCTAGGTGTCTTGGAGACAATTTTGGTCGAACTTGTTCTTCTACTGTTTGATCTCTCTCATCTCATCTTCTTCTTCTTCTTTCATCTTCTTCTTCAAAAAAGTTGTCTCCATTGATTTGTTTTCTTTTCTGATTATGGTCCGCCTGCTTCATCAATTGTTACATGCTGATGCTTTCCCAAAACTTTGTTTAATCTTAGATTGTAACACTTGTAGCTTTCCTTGTACTTGAGTAACTGTAACAAGTATTCCTTTGTCCACAAGAGTCAAACTTCCCATTTTTCCCCGCCCATCTTCTTTGATGTAGCATTTGCTTCCAAAACTCTATATAGTGTTTCATACATTTATTAGGTCTTCCCTTTCCATAGTCATTGAGTAGGAGTTTGCATTTCAAGTGGTGAGCATTACTCTATTTTGAATGTGAACTCTTGTATGCATTGTACGTGTCCAAAAATATCTTAATAACTTTGAATCTATTATCATTGTTTGAGCCATTTTGTATTTTGTCAAGTGTTCTTTCTTTCAACAACCCATTCTATTGAGGTGTCCTAGCTTAATTTAAGAATTGCCTTTTATCTATGATTGCTGTGTAGTAGTCCATAAATTATTTTAAGGTGAATTCTCATCCATTATCCAATCTTAAGCATTTAATTCTTAAATCCATCTCATTTTCATAACCATTTCAGATCTTGAAATTTTCAAAAGCTTCTAATTTGTTCTCAAGAAATAAAACTGCAATTATTCTTGTATAATAATCAACCAAAAACATAGTATCTCTCACCTTTTAAACCCCTTGTTGTGGTTGGTCCAACTAGACGTAAGATGCACACTCTGGTTTTGTTGTTGAATATTCCTTTTATTTGAACCTAGTTCCTTTTGTTTTCTTCCTCATGGTCAATGCTTTTGCCAAAGTGTTATTGGTTTCTGATCTAGGGCATTTCTCTTTACCGCTTTTGTTGATTCTACAAGGTTATCAAAATGCATGTGACTCCATTCTTTCCGTACATAGAAATACTAACTTTTCATCTTCCTTTCCTAGACAACACTTTCTATTTCCAATTTCGCTTAACACATGTTGCTTGAAGTTCTCGCAACATGCATGTCTGAATTTCACAACTTTTCTTATCTCACACTTTTTGAATTGAAAGTAACTTTATGAACTTGGTCACATTTGGACTCATTAACTTAAAATATTATGTTTTGAGTATCTTCGCACGAAAGAGAACATTTTCTCATTTTTCATTCTTGTTCCCAATTTTGTGCCTTTTCCAATGATTTTGATGAATCATCATTTCCAAAGGAGACCTGTCCATCTCTTTCCTTTCTGAATGTAAGAAAATTGTCTCTATCAATTGCCATGTGTTTTGGAACATCCACTCCACAACATACCAACCACGCTTTCTTCTGCAGCTTCTAGAATGCATTCTTCATTACATAGCACTGGACTATAGGTTTCTTTATCCTGTCATTTTCTGAGTTCTGTTTTGTGTGACTCTGTTGAGGTTCTTTAGGAGGGGTTTTCATTCTGTAATTTTTGGCCATGTGTCCAAAAATTGCTACATTCTATAAACACTTCCTGCTCAAAGATTCAAACCGTTGGTAACTTCTCCAGTGGTTTCACTAGGTTCTTCTGAACCCTTTCTGTGTGGCTCTCAAAGTAGTTAATGCTCCTATTGTTAGCTCATAATTTGTTTTATGTCCAAAATTATATGTATAAATATAAACAAAAATATAGTTTGGATAACCGGGTAGCTGAAGACTCATGATAGAGGTGCTCGTATTTAATCCTTCTTCTCTTGAGGCATGTCTATCTATTAATGATTCTGAAATCAACTTCTGAGGAGCAAGGTCAGAATCTTATATATATCTTTTATCCCCTTTGATTGTTTTCATAACTTTTTGGATTTGTTTCTACTCATGTTTTGAAGTTGGATCCCTTTTTATTTTTGATTGTATCCAAGTTTGAATTTGTCAAGATAAGATTTTTGATTATTGATAATGTCATCCAGAACTTTTGAGTTTATTCTCAGATATTTTTCTTTGAATATCCTTTCTTAGTGTGACACCACGCCTTCATGTGTGCTCTATAATGATCCTGCCCTTCCTTCTAATAGCTCTTGAGTGCTTCTTCAATTCTTTTATCTCTCTATTTGAACCTTCAATTCTAAGATCATTTGTTCTAGTTCTGAGTGTCTTTTTCTTATCTAATTCTTCTTGTAGTTTCTTGTTTTTCTTCTTTTCTCTGATAACTTCTGGAACCTACTAATTCTTCCTTTAAGTCAACTTTACATTCTCAATTTCTTCTTCATAAGGATTCTTCATATTCTTCTTTGAGTCTTCTTTTATCTAGTCTCTAACGCCATGAATAGAACCTCCATTGTCATTGACTTCATCTTCATCCCATGATGAGATGTCTTCTTTGGTGCAAAAGTTTTCTTGAAACTCTTGTAGTTCTACCTTTATATCGCTTGTCTCTTTGAGTGCTCATCATTTTTCTTATGAGACATTTGTTAGCAAAATGACCAATACCATCAATTAAAACAAATTAAAGGAATCTTTACCCTATACTCTAATTTTGGTTCCCTTGTTCAAAGATTTTGATGTAGTAAGTTGGCTACTTCTTCATTATTTTCCGAGACATCATTGTTGCTATATTCTTTCCTGTTCCTTTCTTGCTTTGATCTTTGGATGTTTGAAGGTCGCCTTTACATTTAGATTAAGCAAGTTCGGGCTTTCACCTATGTCAGGGAAAGATTCCAAGGCCCATTCTTATTGAGATGCTTTAGATCCTATCTTCTTCTAGTGCTGATATCTTAGGGGTTGAATCTCATAGGAAGAGAGTTCATGGTAATTTTTGAACAATTACAAATTCTTCATTTCTTCTCCCCCTAATCCTATGATCGTATCTTATTGTTTCATCAATTAAGAAGTAGGTTGTACATCTTCATCTTCCTTCATTTTTAGTTGTTTGAATCGACCTCGTGAAGTTTGCTTTGTTTCTTGATCTTGAGACCATAGTCTGCCTGTTTGTTGGTGAACTACCGGGTGTCAGACATCCATCTACAATTGATTGTCAAACTTGAAACTATATGTGCCTGTATATGTTCTCATCCTTATGCCCAAAAGCATGCTTTTGTCCATCAAACTGTGGTGGTCCATTTTTATAATGAAAGGTACTCTCCATGATCTATATATATTCTCGTGAGCTAAACCACTTCAAGGAACCCGCTCGATACTAATTGTTGATTACTGAGGGGAATCCAAGAATAGCGAATTTATAATCATTATTTTTCTTTCAAATGTTATATCAATGTAGAATTATTATCCAATAATGAGTAGAAGTAAGAAATAAACAATCACACATACACAAGACACCAATGTTTCACATGGAAACCCAAATCGAGAAAACTATCGTAAATTCCCTTTTTCTTATATGTCTTAAGAATTTCATTCATTGTGCTAGCACTAACTTCCTTTGTTTTCCCAAATGTGAACTGGAAGGAGGTTCTAACCCCTAGTTTCTCAGGCTACAACTTGAGGGGAAGCTCCAACTCCTATAAATTTCTCCTGGCTACAAACTGTAAGGAGGATACAACCCCAATGTTCTCTCGATACAACTGTATACAACCACCCTGCCATTGCCCTGCCCCGACTCGAAGTAGAAGTACTTATCTAATCACTGGCTACACTATCACTGGGTGAGATATAAAATTACAAACTCCTGGTAATAAATCAACCATGCATCAAATCATTGCAATCAACCTATACCATAAACAAGTGCATCAACCTGCTGAACCACAAATCCTATAATCAACGGTATACCTATAAAAATGATCAACCATGCACCAACCAGAATCGTTCTTATACCATAAATAAGTGTATCCAACCATGTATGAAGTATGCACCAATCATGTGCTTCAATCCACTCATCAACTACGAATCATTAATATGTACCAACATCATCAACTATACACACCTTTTGCTGTATAAAAGGCCAACTCATCAACTACTTGTCTCATAACCATGTACTCATACAAATTACACATACGAAACTAAAAGTCTCCTATCAATTTCTATCATCCAAATCTATTTGTAGATCCGTATAGACCTCGTAGATATGATCACTTTGTAAACCTTCCAACTTTTTAAAAGAAAGAAACTAGCATCTTCATCAAATTTTTCTTAGTCTCATACACATGCCTATTTTCTTGGATTATCAACCCTAACTTGAAGTAACTATAACTTTGAACCTATAATGTATAAAGATATGAGAAACTGATATACAAGGTTCTTCATAAGCATAAGCTTGTGTAATTCTCCTAGTTCCACTACTTGAACCTCTTCGGTAAACAGGAGTTATAGAAGTAAAATGTCATACCTTTATCGAATTGGCTTATTCTAGAGAGCTTACCTTGTAGAATGCCTGCAAAAAATATTCGATGAATTGATCTGAAAATGTTAAAAACATACTAAATACCTATTACTTAACCAACACATTTGGTCTCAATTTAATTTGGATCTTTATGAAGAAGTTATGACGTTTTACCGAAACAATCGAATTTGACTAGTTTCAGATCACACAAACCCCTATTTCTTCCACCAGGCGTGTAACTAAAATATAAAAGACCTATTAAGATGAATTTTTACCTAGATACTGGATATGTCTCTCTGTCTCTTCATGAAATTCTTTGTGATCCTAACTCATTATAGAAAAAAAAAATTATACACCCTAAAATGTGAGATGACCAGAATAACATACCTTAGAAAGCACCATCAAAAGAATTTTTTTTTTTTTTCTCTCTTCCTCTTTTTTTTCACCTTCATTCTGAAATTTGGTTTATATATCTTTTGGTTACCTCAGAACCTATAGATATTCAATATGTTCAAGTGTGATTCAAATGAGATAGCCTTGCCCTTATTTATTTTATATTCTCCAAGTAGCTCCCTTAAAAACATCTTCTAGAAGGTCACTGGCCCACTTCCCTATTTTGGTTGGGCTCCTAATTTCTCCACAATTTATTATTATTGAAATAATTTATTTGTATCTTGCTACTGGAATTATAATACACTCATCACTTCACTTTTATTATACCTTTTAAAAATTTTTAAAACCTCTCTTTGACTACTTTGACCTTTTTGGGGCTTCTAGACGACATAGGAGTCCTCCAACTTGTAAGGCTTACAACTCTCAAACCAGGAGGAGTTATGTGATGTTCCCATATACCACCTGGAAATAGCATGACATGTACCATCCATAATAGTATTATCTCAAAATATATCATAACGCATAACAGCATCTATCAAACAAACTTAGTCCATTACCCAAACCTGTAATTTTAAACTTCCCTGGCTGTACATATAATTTTCTAACCCAAGGAATTAAGTGTGTGTTGTTCCAGATACCACATGAAATGACATGACAAGCACTATCCATCTAGGATATTTTCACACAAATTCACTTTTCTTCTGTCATTATTATTACACAATTAAGCATGGTTCTCTTAATCCACAGCGTCTTCCCATGAGGGCTTCTACCATAAGGGGATCCACTTTGGGAGTTCATCCATATTTACTTCCTTATCAACCATGACAAAACACAATGAGTCATATTTACGTTAAAAACACAATTGGATCCATTACCCAAACCCTTTGTGCTGTATTTTCTTCAAGGTTGACATCAATGAAACCAACTCTTAATCAACACTATCATTATATATACCATTATTTTATTCCCTACCATACTTCTCCCTCAAAAAGGGGCCTCCCTAGAAAATTTGGGTCCAAAAGGCCATTTTCACCCAATGGAAAAAACACCCCTTATTCCTGCATTGGTCAATGTAGTTACTGGGCCTAGTATCTATGTTTATCAATGCATAAACTAGACCCATTTAGTGCATTGGCCCTAAACAAATTTCCATGGGGTCCCATAGGGAAATTTGGGACCTTTACTAAAAAATTAATCCACAAAAATTGACAAGTATGGTTATGCCACCAACCTAAAAGCCACAAATCCAAATTCAAATGGTTGGTTTGTTCACAATGAGCTCACCAAGATTTAGGTTCTCCTCCTCTTCTCCAATCTTATCCTCCACCAAGTGCAACAATGAATTGGAAAATGGAGGGAACGCCCTTGTTATAGAAAAATCCCTCTTTTTCTTTTGGCTCTTATAGGATCATATGGACTCATATTGACACACCATATACATAGTTGGAATCATCTTTCCAAGCTCTTCAAAAGGGTAATCTTGGAATTTTGAGATTTGATACTTCATTTAGAATCCATTTTTCCAATAAGGGTCAAAGATCATACTTTTTTACATTGAATTCATACTCATTGGGACACATTACCAAAACGCCCATTTTTTTGTATTTTTTGACTTATGAGTAGGATTTCTCCATGGATAAATTATTTTATTCATGGATATGAGTTTCCTCCAGACGTCAATTTCCATGGCATTTAGCCTAGTTTAAATATGAGTTTTTCATTTCATTTTCCTTGCATTCCCCAGAAATTTTAGGTAGGACCCCCCCTCACTTGGGTAGATGGACCAACCCCCTCATCTTATGCATTTTCCATCTATGTGATTATAGATAATTCCTCACATGTATGCCATAGAATAGTGACCCTTGTTTCATTTTGGTGCCTATGTTACCCAATCCCCTTAGGGATCATGAGTCTAGTCAGTCTACATACCAGAGTGGAGCCACATGCATTCCTTCTCATCATGTTGAAATCCATACCCTTTGCAATCCCCCACTTATGGTTGGTATATGTTGAATTATCATGTATAATCCCTCTTTGTCATCCATACAATGACAATTATTCATTTTCATGCCACCATTCACCCACCCTTGAGGATATTTCCATTAATGTCCCTACCATTGATCGCTTCCATTTCCATTTTTCATTTTCAGCGTTACAACCATCTGGTTGTTTTTTGGGGAATTTATCTCCTCATTTCCCATAAGTATCTCATTTGATTTTTCCCATGGGATTCTATTTGGATATCATTTCTCTCAACACATTGATTATATCTATTGTATTCTCCTTTTGGTACTACATATCGCACCTTCTCCTCCTAGAACCCCTTTGGAAATCTCAAGAGGGCGTTGTGCTTTTACAATACTTGGTTTAGTCTTGGAATCATCCCTATGCACCTGAGATGATTCACTTTTATATCCCATGGAGTCTATTTAGTTCCATAGTGTGTCATGTTACAATTTGGTATAACCTCCATGAGTCATACCCATCTTGTGTTCCCCATATTTGACCTCCAGTTGTCCCAATGATTCATTAACACATCCTTCAAAATCCTTGTGCCTAGTAATCGACCATTACCCATGGAATGTTTTCAGTCACTACTATGTTAGTCTTTCATTTATGCTATGAACAAGGGAATTCTTGAGTCCACCTTTCATTTCATTCCTTTCCAAATTTGGTGTCAATCTCTATCAGTCACACTTTACTTTCTACCTCATGTTAGATTCAAGGATTCATTGTTACCTTTCCTTCAACCAACCTTCCCCTATTGACTTCAACACTTCTATTCTAGGGGCCTGATTTATAAGATTGTGTACCTTGGAATCATCTCCATCATTTGTGAGTGCCTCAAACCAAGTAGAGAGATTCATCAATGCTCTTTGACTTGATTTTTTCTCATGTGCTCGACTTCAACTCATCATCGCACACTTGAGAATTGTACACTTGACAGTTCAATGCTCCAATTGATTGTACCAATTCACCAGACACATGTGAGATGCATAAAACCTCATGAGGGGGTTTTCCTTTAGGTAGTCCCACGCATGTTCCTACATCAACATTTTCTTCCAAATATATAATTTCACTAGTTTTACTTTGGAAATCAAGCCTAAGTAACCTCTTTCATTCTTGGGAACCAGTGGAATCTCCCCTACTAACATCAAAACCTTCATTCTAGGGGGTTAGTCCTATGTACCTTGTTACCTATCCACATCTTTGATGGGTTATCTTAGACCAAGTTGAGATAATCATCATTTCTATCAAACTTGGTAGGGTCTCACATGCTTGACTTCGAGACATCATCACACCAATGATATTCGTACATATATTATGATCTATCCTCAAATGTAGTTCTTGATATTTGATTGGATCGATTTCACCATTCTTAGAGACCTTAGTTTGATCTTCCCTTCAGTTAGCTCATTTCATATCTTCGGAGCCCCATTAATTTTCAGTAGGGGTTCTCAGGTTGTTTCCACCCCTCTTCACCTCGAGTGGGGGCATCAGTTACTATGTACCCAAATCAATAGAAGTTATGATGTAGACTTGATCCTTTCATCTAGGAATATGTATATGGGACTATTCATCTCATTATAATTTACTCTATCCCTTTTTTTCCATCACCATATTGTATTTGAGAGCTCATGTTGTCTCACCAGTTTATCCCCTATATGACAGGGAACACCATTATAATTATTATCATGAGTTATCTCGACAAGTATGGGTATGCCTACCTCATCCCTATTGGTATCATGTAACTCACTACCTTGTGACCTTGTTGATAGGTGGTCACCTTCGAACATTTTTCATGAACAATTCTTCTTCCCATGATGCTTCTCTCTCTCCTTGGTTGTCTCATCCCTTGGTAAAATAAAACTATAATGTATTTTAGTCATAAAAGGTGCTCCTAACATCATACATTAGGGGGAACCGATTATCACCTAAAAACGCACCATGCATAGTATGGGTATTTTTCCTAAAAACTGACTGTTACACCATATCCTGTCAATATAACTTATAGAAACCCCTTTCCTAAAGTTATTTTCACCTAATAAAATAAAAATAAAAAAACCCATTTTAAGACTTTTCCCTCTTAAATTTATTTTAAAAAGAAAAATAAATGAATTAAAATTCAAACTTTTTCCTATAAAACTAAGAGGGTTTCCCCCATTTCACACCATTCTCTCATTTTTCATTTGTCTGTATTCATTGTGTGTGAATTCTATTCGATTTTCACCTAATCTCAAGAGCCTGAGATTCTTGATAGATTTTTGCGAGCATACATTGCCACTACAACTAGAAGGAGAGGAGAGAGCAACCAGACACCCAAGGAATTTCAAGAACCCTCCTAAAGGAGATTAGCATCTTCAATGGTTTATTCACAAGTGCTATGCAAATCCATCTATTAGGTAATGAATACTCTTTTCATTCTTTCATGAATTTGTTGTTTTTGTTCATTTCTTTTTGCTGCATTTTATTTTTGTTCACAATAATAACATAAATATGAAGATGAAATTGTCCATTCAAAGCTAGGGTTTCTAGTTTTCTCTAACATTTGTCTGTAATATTGAAGTGAACACATGATTTGCAGATTTTCTAAACCTATGTGTAGATTTACACCAACATGACTCTCCCATCAAAAGTATGAAAGGGAGAGATCCAACCCTTGACCATATGGAACTAAGTCTTACTACTTCCTAAGTACAAGAATAGATTCTAACAAATTGTTTGCATAAAAATATGCAAAAACATAACATAATTATTTTGTATGTAATTCCCTCCCCCAGTAAACATGGCAGAGTATATTGTTCTCTGGATACCAAAAATAATGTTTCCTTTTGCCTCTTTTTCTCTACATTCTTGGCTTGTTTTTCTTCCCCTTCTTGACAAGGGTGAGGAATACAAATCTTTCTTTAAAATTTCTGCAAAGGAAGGAGAATCAAAGACTTTAGATTCCTCCTCCTCTTTTTCTTCCTCTATATCCTTTTATGATTTTAATTCATTCTCTTGAGGAATTGTCAATCTTACTCTAAGTGAAATCCCATCCTTAGTGAACATAATTGTGTCCTCCATGTCCTCAAGATTTTTTTCTATTGATTCATGAGGACGAGTCTTTAGATTTTCTATCTCTTCTTCTTGAACGCGAGTCTTTGAATTCTCCTTATCTACTTCCTCTTTATGTTCAAGTATTTCAAATATGCTATTGGAGGGATTGGATGGTAATGTCTAATAATTTTTTGTAGGCTGGGAGCTCTTGGACTGTGGTTTCTTGCACCTTCTAGGTGTAGGTTTGAATGCTTCTTTCTCATTGTTCTTCTGGCGGGGTGACCCTGTTTCAAAGGGGCCCAATATTCTTTTGTACTTGGGCATTATTTTTCAAAATGGCCATACTCATGGAAGATGTTTCATTTAAATGGAATATGTTTGTAATCAAGTACTTGGAGATGAATCCATCCCTCCATAATGAGCTGAATCATTCTAGAAGACCTTTCAGTAAGTCTACTTCCACACAAATTCTAGTACAGGTATACATTCCCCAATTTATCTCTAACCGGTCAATGAATCAACCCACATTGTTTCCAATAATTTAAGAGTGGATTTATCCCAGAACATCATAGGAAGGTGTGGAAGCCGAACCCATATAAGAGAAACCGAGATTTATTTTTCAAGGCCAAAGTCAAGGGTCCAATGGGAGAGAAACATTCCCCTAGAACCCGTGAAATATGGCCATGATCTTAAAATATTATCTTTCTCCTCTTTAGTATAAAAAATGAATAAAAAAATTCATTTCCACAACAAATAAATGGACAAGGAGAATCCCATTTTTTTGTGACCCATACATCAACTTCTCAGAGACTAGGCAACCATAATCCTATGAAATTTCTAATTAATTCTTGTTCATGTAGCATTTTGGCTTTCTGTTTTGCTTTTCGAGTTGAAATTTCTAACTTGGGAACATGTTTTTCCCTTTTGACAAATTTACTTTTATTTGAACGATTTTATCCTTCAAAGTTTGGGGATTTGAGGAGGGGAGTAGGGAATTCCCCCTTAGATATATTGAATTAGCCATACTGAGCACACTATACCTATGGATAGGTGGTGGTGGTCTAGCATGTCTATTCTACAAAGGAAGTGATGGACAGGCCTGAAACTCCACGTAGACTAGATAATGGTGGATACAATGTGAGGAGTCAATGCTAAACTAAGTGTATTTTACAGTGTGAGTGATCTTATCATTTCTTCAGCAGTGCAAGTTGAGCAGCTTCAGTAGTACAATTTGAGTGGCTTTAGCAGTGCAAGTCGAGCATCTTTAGCAATGCGAGTCGAACAGCTTCAACAATGTGATCCGAGTGGAAACTAGCGTAAACCCTAGCTGTAGAGAGAAATGCTCAGCTCCATTTCCTTAAAAAAAATTGTTTTTCTTGATTAGAAAATTAATGTATTATAAAGAGAACATTAACATGCCAATTGGGTCTAGTTTGTGTGGTTGTGGGATGGAGTGTTATCCTCCCCATCCAAGTTCTATTCTCGTTAATGATAGGTTGAGCTCATTATGAGTATATTGTTGTAACGACTTTGATCCTTATTGTCAACATGGAAATGCCCATTAAAGAATCTAGGGTTTACCATGGGTATCATCCTAGAAATGAGGGGAAGTACTTGGGGGTTTTCCCTCAAAATTAACAAAAAAGAGATAACATTAACATGAAATTAAAATATCAAAAATATTTGTTTATTATAACTAGTTTAACTAAGAAAATTAGAATTGTTAAAATAAGAGCAAACTCTTACAAGCTTCATAGTGACACTAGGCATTAGAAAAATCCTAAAACATCGTGGGATGAAAGCATTTGTCATATTTGTGATACTGAGAGGGTGGAAAATTAAATACATTTTCTCGTAAAATGTCTTATATCTGTCCATATCAAATCTCAATTTCAAAATATTTATAATACTATCAATTTTCCTAACTTATTAACTCATCAAAATTAACAAAATTTAAGAAAACTTCTCTTTACTCTTTTCAAATATAAAAAAAAAAATTAAAAAAAAAATTAAAAACTAATCTTATCAAAATTGATATCAATAATAAATGATAATATGATATTATCATCAATTATTCATAAATTATATAAACATAATAACATCTTTTCTTAAAAGTCGAATCACCTTGCTTGTAAAATTGGTGTTTCAAGTATCTATCATAAAATGTTATGACTACCCTTTTGGTATAATCAAATAATTGGAAAACAACATCATTACAAGAACATGTGTGCAAACATGCATACCATACCATATTGGATAGAAGTCCTTGAATCGACTAAGGATTAACTGCCTTGAGAGTTGCATCATGAACCAACTACCCCTCTAGTCAAGTCATTTAGTGCATGCACCTACAACCCTCTAGTCAAGTCATTTAGTACTCCACTCGAGTTCCTAGAGCTCCTTGAACTCCTAACTCCAATTGAGGTCATCATGTATGTACAAATGGAAATCAAAAGGATAGTAAAAGATGTAGCAGGTTGACAACGACATGACTAAAATATGTGTGAAGTTTCGAAGGTAATAACTTACCTTTATGGCTAGAGCCATGACTTGGTGAATATATTTAAGTTATTAGAGATTTTATAATTATTTATATTTTAAAAAAGTATGGACAATCTACTCTACAAACTTGTCTTTAAAGGAAAATTAAATATGTTTTCAGTATATTGATAGGGAGGGTTATACTTTAAGGTTTGTTTAATTTTATAATTTGATTTTAAATGTTCAATGGGTTATGGAGTCATTGTATTTTAAGTTTACATTCCATTTTTTCCACTTGCATTGTTTAGTGTTAAATTTTAGATTAAAGTTAAGATTATTTGGATGTTTATTATTAATTTTATATTTTATATTTTTATAATAAAAATTGGGACCATTTATATTATATAAAAGGTTCTAATTAAGGTTAAATAATAAAGTTATAAAATTTGTTGGCCTTAATTTTAAGACAAAATTGTTAGTTTCTTATTTGTCGAATATATAGAGTACTTAAGTCTTCAATAACTGCATCCTAGTTGTTCTTACTAGTATATTTTGTCTAAAAAACCCCTAAAATACAAATTATTTTGCAATACATAACATTTAATAAAAGACATGATAATGATGTGCCTTTTCCAACCCCAAATTGGTTGGATTTGATTCTTGATTTCCATTGTCCATGTCTTCAAACATCTAATGCAGAGTGTCCTTATTAATCTCTGATGGATAGAATTTGTAGACATACTAAAATTTGAGGTTGTTGACTAAGAAATTTTACTCAAATTAAGAATTATATTTCTAATCATCTTACACTCCTATTATAAAGAATCAATTTGTTGTTTATTTTGTGATAAAGTTGTCATGATTAGGGAATTTTGAGTTGAACATTGGCATTTATTATTATTAACCTTTGAAGTAACTAAAAAATGGAGGTCATGTGGATGGATTATTTGTGCCTACGGAGGGCCCTTTGTATGTATTGGGATTCCTTATAATATATGAAGAATGAACAGGGATGCCATTTTTTCTTGGAAAAGGAAATGAATCAGAACACCAAATATATCTTGATGCAATCAACCAAGCATAAACCCAGACCAATGATCCCAAAGAAGAATAGGGAGAAACCACCAAAAAATAAGTTTTGGTTACAAACATAAACCAATTCACCCCCACTTTGGATAGCACAGGACAATACTAAATCTTCAATATTAGATATTCAACCAACACTCAGGAAAATAGAGAGTTCATCCCACAAAACCTAATGTCCAGTGTCTTGTGCTGCCCTATAATCCATGAAGAATGAACATGGCTGTCAATTTTTCTCAGAAAAGGAAATGAACCAGAACACCAAATATGCCTTGTTTCTCACCCAATCAACCAAGGAGAAACCCAAACCAGTGATCCCAAAGAAGAAGAGGGGAAAATAACCAAAACCCCCCAAAAATAAGTTTCATTTACAAACAGAAACAAATTCACCCCCACTTTGGATAGCATGGGACAAGACTAGACCTTTAATATCATAGATGCAACCAACATTCAGGAAACCAAAGAGTTCATCCCACAAAAACTAATGTTCAATAACCAAAACATGAAATCCTAAGCCAAAATAGCTTAAACATAAATTTCAGAAGATAATCCACATAGAGGAGAGAATTCTTACCAGACTAATGCCTTTACTCCCTCCTCTAGAGCACACATCTATATCCAATTCCATTATCCCATCACCATTACAAAATCGCACACACATCATTGAAAGGACAGACTAGAGTTAAGAATATGCATGTGAGGATATGATACACAAGTCTTATTGAATCCCTTCACCTCATCTGTGATCCATCAACTTTACTATGCACCATGTGGTTCATTAATGAGAGGGTATATGCCATGATTTGATGATAAACTAGATTAAGGGATTGGATGGTGATATAGCATCCATTTCTTCTTTAGCACACCTTCTTGAAGTTGTGTGGTATGGTTGGCTTGATCATCAACTTGACCATTTTGATCTCAAGGTATCTAAAAGAATGAGATATTTTGAAAACAACTAGCTTCCTTGTGAAATCGAGATATAATGGAGGCAATATTGTTATCAGAAGGAGAGGATTTCATTAACATTAGGTTGATTATTAATCTTGAGTCCCCAATTACTACTAAACTCTATATTTCCAGTTTAGTTGCAAGGAGTAGGTCTTGAAGAAGAACATAAACTTTGGCCTGATTATTCGAGGATTCTCCAAAACCCCAGGGTCCATACAAAGTTTGTTTCCTATTTTCCTTTAGGATAAAAAAAAATAACACTTCTCACCTACCACCCTTTTAAACCTTTTTAATATTATTGAAATATTAAAATGAAATGTTTCATTAATACAATATTGTATTTAATTTATCTGAGAATTCAAATTTGTTAGAATGTTTGTTTATTTACATGTTTATGGTTTAGTATCAAGTTTTAGATTAAGGTTTAGATAATTTAGATGTTTATTATTAATTGTATTTTTAAATTTTTTTAATATTATTGAAATATTAAAATTAATTTTTTTATTAATATAATATTGAGTTTAATTTATTTAAATGATTAAAATTTTAGTAAAACCTTTTCATATTAGTAGAGATCAATATTTTTTGGGAAAAAAATGATTAATATATATTTATAAAAATACATATTTTTAATTAAATAAAATCTTTCAAATATAAGGTTTAAATTATTAGATAAATATAATTTAATTTTAGTGTTTAAGTGATTAAATTTAAGATTTAATTTTAGATAAATATGATTTAGTTTTAATGTTTAGGTGATTGAATTTAATATTTAATTTGTAGTAGCTATATTTATATATTTGTGGATGTATTTAGTGTCGTTGTGAATGTATTTGTATCATTTGAAGTAATTATTAGTGGGACATTAATGCACATGCGATAGGGTGTGATTGGATTTTAGTAGTGACACTTATATGATTTTTATTATTTAAAATATGTATTTATATGATTTTTTGTTTTTAGGTTTGTTTGTTACGTAAATTTTAATTATCCAATATTTATTATGTAAATGGTTAAAATGGAGATTGTTTTATCTCCACTAAGATTTAAATTTCATAAAAGTGGTTGATACACCCCACAAGAATGATTATAGATGTAAAACACTAAGGTTCCAATTTCACAAAAGTTGTTGATACACCCCCACAAGAATGACTAAAGGTGTACAACCATCATAGTTGTTGAATTGGTTTGAGTGACCTTACATCATCTGCAATATAACATCCCATCTTTAGATAATGGATATTAATTTCTAGGATTATGGGATGATTTCTCTAGAAACATTCTCGATTTTATTATATATTGAAGAGCTCATGAAATATATTTATTTTAGTGGTAATTATTATTATTATCTTTTTTTTTTGTGGAGTATTGTAAATTTGTGTGTTTTTAAAAATGTATTATAATAAAGTTTGGAACATAGTAATGGATATTTTATCTTCTCAAGTTCAAATCTAGAGGAGTTAGGGAGTTAGGGTATGTATACTTCTGTAGATTTTAGCAATTAAATTGTTGTATAGAAGGGGTCCTTTGTCCCAAGAAGTCGCATACATCAATTTGGTATTTAATTTTGTTGTGACCTTAAAATTTGATTATTATTGTTATTGTTATTATTGTAAATTTTGATAATTTATTTTTAATTTAGGTTGATTATGCATGCTCATAATAAATTGATATATTTTAGGTTAATGATGCATGTTGGTAAGAAATTAAATAGTTAATAATTAAGAGTTGTGTTTTTTGTTTTCCAAAATAAAAATTATTATAAAATAAAATAAATATTCAATTTAATTATATATATATATGTGAGAGATGGAAAAAAATATTTATGAAAAAAATTAAATTAATATGAAAATTAAAAGCAAATCTATTATTAAAAAATATATATATTAAATATATTTGTGTTTCTCGATGAGTAAAGTATTTACCATAAAATAAAGCAAATATTAAATTTGATAAAATTTAATATATGTTCGTTTTATAGAAAGAATATGTATGTTGAAAGAAAATAATATTTTAATAACAAAAATAAATTATATGGAAAAACAAAATTTGAAATGATATATGATTAAAAAAACAAGGATAATAATAAATGTTTGTTTTTTTTTTGGTTGATGGAGGCCGTATAGAATATATTTTGTTGATGAAAACAATGATAGGTTGTATCTCTTGTGGTCTTGGTTTGCTAGGTGGCAGGCCACAAGATTGTTGTCTATATTCGTTTTTTATTATATTAATACTAAAGTCAATTATTAAATTAATATTAAGTCAACTAGCTTACAAAAGAAAAAATTATTATGGATATTATGGTTTATGTCTTTGGGTAATTACAATTTATTGTTTATTCGTTTTTTATTATATTAATAATGAAGTCAATTATTATATTAATATTAAGTCAACTAGTCTACAAAAGAAAAAAAAAATCTTATTAATTAAGGTGTTAAAGCATTATGGTTTATGTCTTTTAGTAATTACAATTTAATTTTTTTAGTGCTTAGGTTAGGGGTTTAGGTTATTTTAATATTTAATTATTTTAGTTTTTATTCAAGGACAAATAATGTTAATAACAATTTTTTTTATTTAATATATAATAGAAATAGATATTTGTATATTAAAATTTAAGTTGAAATAAATTACAATAAATACAAATTAAAATTAAATAAAAATTAGTTTTAGAAAGAAATAAAATTAAGTTATTTCATGATAACATGTTTGACATGATAAAAAGAATGATGTGTATGTTGACACCGTTGTTGTGTATTAAAGGGAAATATATTTTGAGCTCTTGATAAGAGTGATCATTTTTGAACTAGGTTCAAAATGAAGCCTTATTTGAGACCAGTGTTAAAATTTGATGTTCACTCATATAATTTATTTTATTAGAATAATACTTGCTCAACAATGCACCTTTCTTCTTCAAAATTTGGAGAGGATTTATTACTAGAATTGTGAACCCTAGTTGTTGCTTCCAATATGCACTCTTGAGGCCTCAAGGCCTAGTCATGATGTCAAGAGGAGCCTTCCATCCTCTTCCTAAATTTGATTCTGACAAGGCCACTTTTTGGTCACTAGTTTCCTCACTAGAGATATCCTTTATAAAAATCGATTTTCGCCTAACTTGTTAAGAAACTCGACCAATTGCGACAACTTCATCTTCCATCCAATGTTCCTAGAAACAAGACTTTATCTCTCACTAAAATAGGTCTAATCAAGTAATTTATGGGGTTATGGCCTTCCTTACATTCAATGGAGAATCGGGTCCAAAGGAACTACCAGGTTCTCATCAAAATAAAACTCAACCAATATTTTTGTGGAGGAGGATTGTAAGAAGAACCAAGTTCAAACTTCTGCAATGCCTGACCAGGGAGAGATATGGAAAAATATTAAGAATAAAATGCATCCTTCCAAGGGGATTACTAAGAGGTCAACACCTTCATCCTCCAAGCAACGAACTAGAACTATCCCTATGAAATCTATATCTTGCCCATCATAGGAAAAAAATCTTCAAAACTTGGATGTGCAACAAGGATCACCCTAGGTTGTTGTAACATATCAATTTAAGATATTAGATATGGATACATTTAAGCATATGGAGGAACCAATCAAATCATGTTATGAGTGTGTTGAACCGATCCTTACCCCTCAAATATTTGGACCATTTTATTTCCTAAAAATTCAAGATCAACTTATTCAAACTTTGAAGGAAAACACAATTGCAAATAAGAAAAGAAAAATAGACTGTTCAGTAAAGAAAATACCCACTCAAATGAGTGAATTTTAAAATGGAAAAAAACAATAACATAAGACATAGAAAGACAAGAAATAAGAAGAAATATCATTTAAAAAAAAAATAGAAAGGAAAATGAAAAAAGAAAAGAAAAAAGAAATAGAAAATAGAGAAAAAACAATCTAAACTCAACATACCATTGAATACACTCTAGGTACTAGATGAATACCTCAAGGTAATGGAGGACAAGAAGCTCAAGCACCTCTAGAAATTTTAGGAGGCGACCATAAAATGCCACATCTTAAGTAATGATAGTGGCATCTTGGAATTATAGAGGACCAAGAAGAAAAATCAAAGTAGAAGCCCCTGGAGATATAATTAGGGTCAAAATCTCTTTAGTTATCCTTATCTAGGAGACAAAATTGGAAGAGTGAGAAGCTTTGGACATTGGAAAAAAATCAATGGAGAACCAATGAAGTCATTACAATTAGCTCAAGAGGAGATTCAAGAGGAATCTTCACCTTGTGGAATCCCTCAAAAGTCATTTTGGAATCATCACATTGCTCACGTCAATGGATTATGATGAGGTTTCATCACTTGGTATCATGTATGAGATTTAACCTATTTAATATCTACATTCACGTCCATTATCTAGAAAATATAGGGTGTTGGGAAACATTACAATTGAAAAAATAAAATTATTTTGATAGATATAGTATAGTGGAAAGAGATTTCAACACATTACTCTCTAATAAAGAAAAAAGAGGAGGAGGTATAATATCCAAGGACCCTATGCGTGAAAAATGGAAGATATAATAGTAGACTCGATCTAGTGGATGTAAATCTTGTAAAGGGGAAATACACAGGAAATAACAAAAGGGCAGGGATAGGGTACATAGAAACTCATTTGGATAGATTCGTAATCCACAATGACTTCTTTTTGGGAGATAAGATAGTACCTTCAAGTGTCTTATACCACAAGTCTATATTGTTATCTTTTGATCCATCACAAAACCTTGGTCTTATTCCTTTTGGTTCAAACCCATTTGGATATAGAATGTAGAAGTTATTAATATAATCATAGTGGCATGAAGATAGTCAATCGTGAGATCCCCTTTTTTCCTCTAAGATTCAAAAAGCATTAAAACAATAAGTCAAGTTAACATATGTCCCTCCATACCAAGAAAGGAAATAATATTAGAATCAATTAGAAGTATTGCAAAGGATATGGAAACATTAGAGGTCACTGAACAAATTGTATCAGAAGAAATATATATATATATATAAGAAATTACACGCATCTTTTAGAAATGAGGAGGAGGAATGGAGACTAAAATCTCGTAGTCTATGGCTACAATCTAGCAATAAAAATAGATCCTTCTTTCACAAACAAACCAAGGCAAGGAGGTAGAAAAACATTGTTAGATAAATTAACCTAGAAGATGGCACACACCTATATGATTTTCCAACAAAGAAGGAAGCAACCCAAACTCATTTTGAAGATATTTACACAAAGGAAGAAGAAGAAAATACTAGACAAGTGCAAGAGTTGTTAGAGCACATCCCAACTTTAGTATATGAGGAATATAATGTAGCTTTTCTCATAGAAATTGTTGAGGAGGAAATATTTCAAGTAGTTTAGGATCTATAACTAGATAAATCCCCAAGGGTAGATGTCTTTTATGTTCACTTTTTTCTATTCCGTAATTCCATTGTCAAATTTGATTTAAAGAAAATATTGAATTATACTTTAATAAATAAGAAAGAAGGTGGTTTTACCAACTCTTCTTTATTATACCTCACACCTAAAGAGACAAACCTAGCATCATTCACAAGATTTTGGCACATTTCCCTATGCAACTTAGTGTACAAGATTATGACCAAAATCATAGCTAATAGGTTAAACAATATTCTTCCCAAGATTATCTCTGAAAACCAAGGCAGATTAATGAAAAAGGAAAAATTGTGCATGACATTATTTTAGTCCAAGAGACAATCCACTCTAATATGGCTAATAAAGCAAAAGGAATGATATTTAAGATGGATATGGAAAATGCTCTTAATAGGGTTCACCATTCATTCCTCATGGAGGTCCTTCACAGGTTTGTATTTGATAAATATTTTGTAAGATAGGTCCAAGCATGCATATGATATCCTTGGATATAACCTTTAGTAAATGGAAGACCCACATCATTCTTGAGAAGAAAAAGAGGCTCGCAACAAGGTTGTCCACTCTCCCCTCTTCTATATATCACAACGGATGAGGTGTTTGGAAAAATATTAGGACATGAAAGGTTAATAGGTCATATCCAAGGAACAAGTTTCATGAAATGGATTAAATGAATCAGCCACTCTCAATTTATAGATGAAACCTTGTTTTAGGGACTGTTACATCTATTATCACAAAGATATTCAAATTGATCCTAGACAACTTTGTCAATGAATCGGTAGGGAAATTCAATAGTGGGAAAAGTCATATATATGGTTGGAAAGTGCCAATGACACATATTTAAGCATCTTAAGAATCTTAGGATTTCCCTATTCAACATCTTATACCTCCTTTAACTATTTAGGAATGCAAATATCTCTATGTAATCTAACCTTCATAGCATGGCAATGAGTTCTTGGTAAGATGGAAAAAAAATTTCAACAATGGGGGTCTCACTACTTATAACCAACTGGAAGAATAATTCTTATAAAATATATTCTTGTGCTAATCCATCAATGTTTTGCAATTCTAGCTCCAGTAAATATAATGCAATAGGTTGCTAGAGGAATCATAAATTTTATTTAGCAAGGACGCAAGACTAACTCAAAAAAATTCCATTTGATCAATTGGAATATTGTTAGGACACCAAAAAACTAGGGAGGGTTAGAAATAAAGGATCCAACACTTATTAATTTGGAAATGGGAGCTAAGCTTTTGTGGAGACTTTTTACTAGAATGAAAAATGGTGAAAAACAATTTTGATTAAAAAGTACTTCAGAAATTAAAAATGATGTCTTGATACCTTGCTGGAAGAAAGAGGAGGCTCTTCGATTTGGATATTGTGCAAGGAAATAGATCCTTTCAAAATTCAATCCAAATTAATGTGGGTTCTAGAGAATGGAAAAATAATCAACATTTGGTCTAGCAATATTCTTAGAAACCCTCCTTTGGAAATAATTCCTAATATATACAAACTTAAGCCTTGTTTTCTAAAGAATGGATTGGTTAAATTGTCAAATATTTCAATCTAGAATGGAGAAGCAAGGTGGTTGGGATGGAAAATCCTCTCTCCACCTAGGGATTTATCCTCCCCTTTAGATATTCTCTTCAAGAATTTAGTTGGGTGTGCACTAGTGGACTACAACAAATTTGATGAGCAAGGTTGGAACTCTAATGGCTACACTATTAAAAACGGATACACCAATATTCTACAAGATCTTCCTAACCCCTCTCATTCCATATTATGGAAATATATTTGGAATGTTGATTCACTCCCAAAATTAAATGTTGTTTTTTGGATTATGGTACATGAGAGACTTTTAACTACATAAAATTAAAAAAAAAAAGAATAAAGGGGCAATCTAGATTTGTGTTATGATGTTCATCTAATGAAACTACTAAACATCTTTTCTTTGATTGTCAATATTCTTAGTAGGTTTGGAGGCATGTTTTCAAAGGAATATTATAGAAGGTATCATTTCCAAATTTGTGGACTAAAATATATAATAGATATGCAGGGCCTTCATAAATAAACCTATTTTAAAAAGAGTATGGATCGAAACTCCCAAGTTTATATGCTGGGAAATATGGCTCACAAGAAATAAGGCTATTTTTCAGCACTCCCTTCTTCCCATAGTAAGAATCGCGAAGAAGGCATGTAGTTTATCATAAAAAACAATTAAAATAAAATGCTTGAAAAGGTACTTTGTGTCATTGTTGGAACAATAAGAATGCACCTAAGTTGACAACATGATTAATCAAAGATAGATTGCAACTAGAATGTTGGTGTGCTTGCCTCTAATGGAGGTAAAATGGAAAATGCATTTGGGAGGATGACTTTTTTAAATGGAGGTAGGGGAAAAAGAAGTTCATGATATCATTTGATGGGAAAAAGGGGGGAACCCCAGGGTGGCAAATGTGGGAGGGGTCATCATTGATCCTGAAGGAAAAAGGAAAATTCTGATGCATGGGGTTTAGGGAAGGATTATAACAATCAAGTTGAATCACTTGCCTTGTTCCAGGGTTTGAGGATTATTAACGAATGGAAACATAGGATATTAATCATTATCAGATATTTAATTTGGAACTAATAATAAAAAATATGTGTAAAGGTACAGGGAAAATACAAAGTGCACTATCAATACTACTACACCTGATCTATAAAGAAGTTGAAAAGTTCGAGAAGGTAGAATTCTTCCATGTGTTAAGGGAATTGAATTGGAAGGTGTACAAGATAGCTAATGTTGCAAGTAGGCTTGATCAAGTAACCTTTCAAGAAGTGTCAGACATGGTTCCCAATTTATTAATCATATGGTTAAGAACAAGTTTTAAAAACAAAATAGAGCATTATGTCACCCACCTAATATAATCATGAATAAATTCTTTATAGGAACTTGTTATACGTGTTAATCCATACTTATGTCAAATTTCATGTATCGATGCAACACCTTCATCTGATACAAAAGAGTGTGTCTTGGACTTTGCACAAGAGGCATTCAATGGGAGTGGTCATTTCACCACATATTATCATGATTTCCCTTGCAGGTGGGATAATGGATGAGTTTCAAGGTGGTCTAAAGCAAGTTGTGATTCAGGGAATCATTTTCCAACTACTAATTTGGGGTATTTTGAGCCTGTATCCTCTTCTCGTCCCTTTGTAAAATTCAATGAATGGGGTCTCTACGAGATTGGAAGCTGGTGTGGGTGATGGTTTCATGGCTGACTCTTAGTCAATGGAATTCTTCTCACAAAATCATATTGTGTTGGGTATCCTTGTGGACTAAGCATTGAGTATAGTCAGTCACTTCCATAAATTTAAGTGGTGGAGGCATTGGCCTTGGTTAGTGTTCCTTTCTATGTTTCAAACTCTAGTATTGTCTTGGGTTGGAAATAAATTGGTATCATGTTGAATTGGAATTTAGGTGTGCAATTAGAGGAGTCAATGGCTCACAAGCATGCAAGGTGTTTCCATGTTTGTGAGACATTTGACATTAAAAGAATTCTCAAGACTCAAGAGACCATTATCAACAAAAATAAATTAGCTATATCATAGGTAGCAGAGCAAATGAAGGCATGGGAAGCAAGCAATGACAAATAAATAGAATTTCTTATGGATATAGTGCAACATCAAAAGAAGGAGATTGCTAAGCTGAAGATGGAATGTTTCATGCTCAGTCATAATGTAAATGATCTAATTAGTTGTCAAAATATGATATATTCTATGAAACACCTTTATATAGACTCATTATGTACCAAGGAAGGAGAAACAATTCAACAATAACTTGAATACATGGAAGTGGAACTTGAGGAATAACACTCAATTAACACTAAACTTAAGATCTATTGACCTACACATTCCTTTAGGTTTCTTTTATGTATTTCAAATTTTGTCTCTTATTAGGAATTTATGTTAGAGTATACCCTTACAAGGGAATTCTTGAACAATACTTTGGAATGAATATAGTGTCATAGATGCTAAGGCAAGAATTTTGAACATGCCTAAAATTATTTTGAAAATCATGTATCTTATATGTACTAGTTTATCTTATATGTACTAGTTTGTTGAAAAATAAAACTACAACAATTTTGATAATATAAAAATATATGTTCTTGTTATTAAAAATAAAATAAAATAATAATGTTTATCTTTAATTGTTAAATAAAAAAATAAAAAATGATATTCACCCTTCATTGTTAAACAAAAATATCCTGACATTTCAATATTTATATTGCCCTTCAATTTATGTTCATATAAATCAATAATCCATCATTTTAAGTTTCACAAAACTTTATACATCGTGATTTTTTTATAAATAAGAGATCAATGGTTCTTATCAAGGTTCAAAGTAATAAAATCAAGAAATAAAAACAAATTTTCCATACAAATACAAATAAGAAATAAAGTAAAAAATAAAAACTATTATTAAAAGTTTAATATAAATTATATAGTGCATATAACTAAATAAAAATAGCCAAATAAAATTGCATAAATGAAATTATTCTATTTATATTAATCATTAAATATTAAGATTGATTATATATATATATATATATATTCATATATCATATATATATATATATATATATATATATATATATATATTTAATTCAATCATTTAAATATTTCTTCAAATGATATATAATATCGTGTAAAATTGAGACACAAAACTATAATAAATATCTTGATCATAAATAAAATGTTTAAAATTTGATCGATCAAAAATACACATTTTAAAATAAATTTCCTCTAAAATCCAACTTCTCCATGCCTAATACACTAAATTCTAATATTTATCATAAAATTCAAAACCATGTGTTATGTTTAACATGTGTTATTTAACTATCTTTTGTCATTCATTCTTAAAATAAAAACGATAGAAAACATTCACATTACATATGCACATGGATGTTTGAATAAGAGAATAATCTTTTTAGGGAAGAAACTCTAAACAAATATTTGAGCTTACTCCTTTGTCTTAAGCTCCATAGGGATTTTTAAAGAACAAAATAGTTGATATTTTTACTAATGCAGTCTCTTCATCTTGCAAACTTTGAAATACAAAACGGTTGATATTTAGAGCTATTGTTTATGTTGGAGTTGGGTTTATGTACATCATATTTTCCTTTTCAATTAAGTGTATGTGAACTCATAGGCGGTTTCATCTCTTATTCTCACATATTACTCATTAGTAAATGTTTTTCCATCGACTTTTTGCACTTACAAACTATTTATTAGTAGGAAATTTTCCCTTTGGTTCTTTATTTTATCAATACCCATCTATGATAGAATTATGATAGAATTAAACTAGAGCCTCTTCTTGGGGTCATAAATGGTTGTTGTTAGCTGAACTGTGGACACTAGGTGGTTATGAAAATGTGGCATTTTTAAACTTTCCCATTTTGGAGGAAAAATGCCTTTTCCTCCCCTTTCTTTGAAGTATATACTCGACTTAGATTTATACAAATTGATTAATAAATCTTGGGATTTTGTCCTAAAATTGGAGTGTGAAAATTACCTAATTCTTTCATCTTTATGCATTGATTTTATGTTCATAAATTTAAAATTAAGATAAACTCATTTAACTAGCATTGTCAATGTCATCAGTGCATCTTCACTATAAATACATAAATTAAAAAAATGTAGATCATATGAATTTCTTGTGTGTTTCTTGGATTTAAAATAAATCAATGTTATTTAACTAACTTTGCTCTCTATGATTCGTTATTACAAATCCACAAATAACATAACAAAATCTCTCTCTCTCTCTCTCTCTCTCTCTCTCTCTCTCTCAAGCATTTTGGATACAATGTTGAGGAAAATCCTAAGTATGGAGGAGATGCAAAGGAAGAAGAAGAAGATAGAACAAAGTGCACGATGGCATTAGGGATTGATGTGACGATAAAAGCATACTTGGCAATAGTCGAAGAATAAACAAGCAGAGATAAAGAGGGAGAAAAAGGACAACAATATGACATACAAAAGCAGTGTATAGCAGGGAAGAAAAACAATGAGAATAAAAGAAACATGAATGCATTATGGAAAAACATGCAGAACAATGGTCAACATGAGTTATAGTGGTAGAATGAGTTGTAATAGGTTTTAGGGATAATAAAGTAAGTTTTGGGCCTAGATTCCCGTAATATAAATATGTAATGGGTGGGAAGAATGGTGTTATGTTTGGTTTTGTTTTATTTAGTAGTTGGGCAGTGGACTAGTGTTGAGAGAGAATAAAATAAGGATGAGAGAGATTCTATGTTTGAGTAGGGAAGGAGAGTTTGACGACTAGGTAAGGTGGGGCGATAACATGGTGAGTCTATTTAGCCTGATGTAAGCACAGGAATGATTATAAGCATAAGCCAAAGAAGCTATTCATTGTGGAAGTATCCCAAAGTTGGATTGAACTACGTTATCTATCTATCTCTATGTGTGTGATTCATTTGGTTGTTTATGAATAGTAGGTTCATGCATGATAGACTAGATTTGTTTACTATATGATTACTGCACAATAGTTTTGAATGTTATGGTGAGTTGTTTATGAATAGTAGGTTCATGCATATTAGACTAGATTTGTTTACTATATGATTACTGCACAATAGTTTTGAATGTTATGGTGAATGGTTTATGTTGCAATCTGCATCACGATGGTACTTCATAAAATCAATTACTAAGTAATAAAGGAATAATAGGCATGGGATAAGGCACACATATTAGATAATTATGAATGAATATGATGATCACCTCCCATCCCCTCATTCCTGCAGAAACTTGGTTCCTGCAGCCCCAATAGATGCCTCGGGTGAGACTTCACTTGCATGTAGGTGATATTGAAAGGTTCGGTATCTGAAGGGTTTTTTTGGTTAGATAACTTGAACCTAGGGTATTACAACCATGCACCAACAAATGGTGTTGTTCTCGAGACCCAGAATCTGTGATTGACAGAATGTTTTGGAGGTCGACTAAGAAATAGATAATTGAATGGATAGAAGGAAAGGAACAATAATTTGCTTGGAAAGAGAATAGAAACCCTTGGATGAGCAACAAGCAATGGATGCAAAGGTATGTGTACACAGAGATGCATGATATTTTCTTTGGAAAATTTATATTATTTTGACTGAGTGGTTAGAAGGATTAGTGGAGAATAATGGAAGGTATCGAAACACAACGTCGAGGAACTAGACTCATGAGTTGGTAAGGCAGTTGAATTCTATAAGTAATAAGACTTCTCACGCAGTTGATATCTGGTTGGACAACATATTGGGAAGTTATATTATAGAATTTGCAGTGGATTGTAGCCAGTCATACAATGTTGTAGAGAGGTATTTCTTCAAGGGTATGTGCGGAAGTTTTATGAAATCATTGGGTACTTGGATAAAGATGTTGTTTTGTGACAAGTGCATGATGAAAATGGAGTCTAATTTCTAAGGGGATTTGTGCACATAGGGGAACTGGGGGATGACAAGAGGATAGTATGAAGGTAGGAAAGAATGAAGGAAGAAAAGAAGAAGGAAGGGAGGGACTGAGGATGCAGAGAGCCAGAGAAGTTGGATCAGAAGAGGAAGACGAGTTTGGAGTATTGCGCAGTGGAATAAGGTACAAGAGGCTGAAGACTGGGGCTAATAAAAGAGAGATACATAGTGAGCCTAAGGGGAGAGAACCCTACACAATAGTCTAGATCATATAAATACCGTACATAGAAGGATAAGAAGAGAATTCTCATTTCATTCTTATAATAGAAGATCCAGTAAGTCCTACTTAGACTAGATCTTGTTTCGATTCCACGACCCCATGTGCATCACCTAGATCAGAAATAACATTTGAGGATTGGTCAAAAACACTTATAGTTAGAAGGGGGAGACAGAGTAGCAGTATCTAGAGAAATGGAAGCAGTGCATCGAGTCAAAGTCAACCAAAATCGTCGAGGGAAGGAACTACACAAAACCACATAGTAGGGTTAGACAACACTCTGAAACTACATGAGTTCTAGGGAGTTGGGTCACAGGACCCAGAATAACATATGTTTGTATGTGAGACAATTTGGGCTGCGAAGAATGTCCAAGATGATGTTGTAAAGATTATGCAGTTGGAAAAAACATTTAGGGGTTTTGCACTAGTCTGGTACATGAAACTAAAGAGTACCACACCTACAGGACAAGTAAGGATGTTAGAAGAGATTAGGAAAGAATTGTTGAAATATCTCAAGAAGCTAAAGTCCGAATTGCAGTACATTACAGAGTTGAACGAAATCAAACAAGTACAAAATAAATCAATTTGGGATTATGACCAATGTTTTAATTAACTGATGGGTAGATTGACATTCCAGATCCCCGATCAAAAACATCAAGAATGGTTTATTGCAGGATTACTACCACACATTCATCAATTGATGATTTAACATAAGGTTGTGTCGCATCCTGAAGCTTTGGATATTGCAATGAAATTGGAAGAATCTCTCGGGGGAGATGGTGGAGGGATGGCACAAGTCCAGATGTAGTTAGCTTCCTTGACAATCCAATTGGCAGAACTTACAAAAGGGAAGGAGAAGTGGGAACAAGTATGGTGTACCAAATGTAGGATTGAAGGCCACCATAAGGATGAATGCCCAACATTTGTGCAATATTTGGTGATTGGAGCACCGAATCCATTACCAGGAGGGGCATACTGTGAGATATGTAAGAAATGGGGACATCATCTGACTAAATGTCCATTACTATAGAAATACTAGAGTACACCAAGGAACTTATTCTGTAACTTTTGTAAGTCAGTAGGGAATGAAGCGAAGCATTGTCGCGCATTCGATTTGATGAGAGAACACACTTCAGATATATATATAGAATTTAGGAGGAAAATATTGCAACAGAAGGAAGTGGTCTAGAGTATAAAAATCAGAGAATCTTTAATCTAGGAAATCAAGGAGGATTTGGTAGAGGTCGAGGCAGAGGAGGTATAGGACCAATAATATGTAACAATTGTAATCAACCGGGAAACTTAGCTTGTGACTACCCAAATCCATGTAAAACCTGCACATATTGTAGAGCATTGGACCATGCAATAGAATATTGTCCTCAATTACTGGAAAAGTGGTAAGAAAGAGGGAATCACCAAAATCCAAATCATAACATCTAGAAAATATCATCAGAGAAACACAATGAAGGACCTAGAATAGAATTTGTTACACACAGAGGAGAGAGAACAGGGATTGATGCGACGAAAGAAGGGAAGCAGGTTGAGCAATGGGTAAGAAAATCAGCAATACCTATGCCAACAGTCGACCCACAAAAAGAAAAGGAGATGTATCAAAGGGTAAGAAAATAGATACTAGGACCAGATTGGGTAGCATCAACATCATGTATGCCTCTTGTCTGTGAGCGTACTATGCCAGAGAGGCCACTTGAGAAGGTAAGTACTCTAAGAGAGTTTTTGAGAAGTTGCATAGAATTGATCAAAGATGAGATTGTGTTGAATTAATTATGTGAAATTATTGATCATTGCACGTAATAAAGGGAATTTTATGTTTCACATAGGTAGTGAATCAGAGACTACGTAAAAAAAGGACCAACAAAGAGTTCAGATTAAGTGCAAAGATTGGGGAATATGATGTGGATAATGTTATCTTAGACTTAGGTTCTGATGTAAATTTGTCACCAATGCAGGCCTGGGAAATGATGGGGAAACCCAAGTTGATTTGGTCTCCTACTTAGTTAAGGTTGGAAAATCAGCACAAGATAGTCTCAATTGGTCAATTGACAGGAGTACCTATGAATATAGATGGAGTGTGTAGTGTAGTAGATTTTGAAGTCATTGAGATGGTGGATGATAGTCAGCCATATCCAGCACTAATGGGACTTGAATGGGCCTTTGATAATCATGCAACCATTAATCTGAAGAAGAGGGAAATGATATTTGAGGTGGGAGACTTGAAGGTTACTACACCATTGGATCCAACAAAAGGAAAGAGGTATATAGAGCCAACGAGAGGGAATGAAATTGACAACTTGTACAATATGTCTGCACGAATGGATGATTATGTTAACCCCATTGCATATGGTTCTCTAATTTGGAGAAGCATTAGCTCATGTGTGTCAAACTCAGAGGAAGGTATAGAACATTTGCAACAGAGGATGCATGAAGCATCAACTAGACAATGTGCATGCATAACTCGATAATTGCGCTAGATTGGAATAGATTTATGTGATCCACCCAGGTATGATGGATTGACTGATATAATATCGTTTGTAAAGGAATTTGAGTTGCAGGTACCCAAAAAACAAAGATTTTTGGCACTAGATGTTATCTTGAAGGCCAGTCCAGCTAGATGGTGGGATCCACACAAAGAGGGAGTGGAAGATTGATCGTAGTGTAGAATACTAATGCAAGTAATATTTGGTACTGAGTTGGAGAATATTTCACATAAGTATACAGGGATAAGTGACCCAACAGATCATATTGGGCAGTGCAAAAACATATGGGGATTGATACCAAAGAGGGAATGGACGCACAGGTTTATACATACACTGGATACAATTCCAAACAACTAGTACTTGGAACTGGAAATGTGCAGATAAACAAAAATTTGAGACAAGTTGATTCAAAGGTTTAAGGTAACATTTAATTTTGAACATGAATCTCCATAACTAGATGCAACATTGCAGGTCATTAGAAACAAGATCTTTTCAGAAGAAGGGTCGATGGAGGTGACATCTATATGCAATGCACACAGAGCTTCTATGAGTGTCCATGAATTACTAGAATGTTACAATGTTGCTAAAGAAGAACACGATGAGGAAGATCCAAGGAATTTACAAGTACCTGGAACTAAGTGGGAACGTGTAGTAGAAGGGATAGATCTCGAAATTGTTGTGTACGCACGGACACTAAAGACACAAAAGGTAAATATTGGGACAAAGGAAAATCCAAAGTTTGCACAAATAGGCGATTATTGGAATGATGAAACTATGGAGAAGATTGCATATTTATTTCACAAGTATCATGATATATTCCTAACTACATTTTCATAGATGAGGGGAATAGTTGGGGAATTAGGAGAGATAAAGATCCCTTTGAAACTAGATGCTAAGTCAGTCAGACAGAGACCCTACAGGTTAAATATGAAGTATAAAGCAAAGGTGAAAGCATAGATAGACCGAATGTTGAACCAGGAATTATTGAACCAGTGGTGGAATTAGAATGGATAATTTCAATGGTGGTACATGATAAGAAAACAAGAGGAATCGGGATTTGTGTAGACCTGAAAAGGATAAATGATGCATCTCTACATGATCCATTTCCAACATCTTTCACAGACGAAGTACTAGAGAATCTAGGAGGGTAGGAGGCTTATTCTTTCACAAATGGATTCTCATGGTATCATCAAATAAATACTGCGTAGGAAGAAAGATATAAGACTACTTTTGCAACAGAGTGGGGAAGTTATCAGTACACAGTGATGCACTTTGGACTGAAGAATGCACCTGCAATTTTTTCAAGGGTTTTTATTGTAGCTTTTAAGGAATTTATTCATAAGTTCCTTGAAGTGTACTTAGATGATTGGGTTGTGTCTAATTTATTGAAATATCACATATAAGTACTTAGGTTAATTTTTGATAGGTGTAGACAATGTCAAATTTCACTGAATTTGAAGAATTTATTTTTTTCTACACGCCTTTTGGAATTTTGTTGGGCCATGCGGTATGTAAGAAGGGATTATTAGTGGATCCTACCATGATTGTAGTGATATTGGATTTACATCCACCCACATCAGTAATATAGCTCAGAGAAACTATGGTTCATATCGAGTATTACAAAAATATCATTAAGGGTTATGCGCAGATTACAACACCTATGGAGAAACTATTGAAGAAAGAAGTGAAGTTACAGTGGAATGAGGATTGTCATAAGGGTTTGGAAACATTAAAGCATAAATTAGTGATCGCACCAATTTTGATCTTCCAAGATTAGCAGAAGGAGTTCAATGTTCATGTAGATGTGTCATCCATAGCTTTGGGTGCATTACTATAATAACCAGGGGAAGGTGACATAGATCACCCATTTTCTTTTGCAAGTAAAAAGTTGTCCATAGCAGAGAAGAATTACACCACTACATAATGAGAAGGATTGAAAATGGTATATGTGCTACAAAGGTTTAGACATTATTTGTTGGTTTCTCACTTTAAGATGTATACATACCATTTTGAGCTAAGATACTTAGTGACAAGCCAGTGTTGGGAGGGGAGAATATGCAGATGGTTGTTGTTGTTCCAGGAATATGATTTTGAGGTTTTTGTGAAACCAGGGAAGTTGAATGGAGGACCAGATCACTTATCGCACATACTTTCAAGAGAAGATATAGGGAATATAGATGACAATTTTTTAATGCACAGTTATTTTTAATTACAATGGTGGACGACTACTTCGTAGACATCGTGCAGTTTCTAAGTACATGAATTGCCATGTCAGACATGGAAGTTGCGTAGAAGAAACAATTAGTGGTTAAAGAAGTAGACTATAAATTAATTGCAGGGAACTTATACAAGTTAGGTGCAGATGAAATATTGAGATGATGTGTGTTAGAGCATGAAAGGCCTATGATACTCTTAGAAGCGCACAAAGGAATTGCAAGAGGACACTACACATGTAGAGAAACAACACATAAAATTTTGTGCACAGGGTTCTGGTGGTCCACACTTCATAAGGATACTAAATAATATCTTCAAGCATGCGATGTATGTCAAAGGGTGGGAAATCCATCCAGGAGGGATGAGATTCCTTTACACCCACAGGTTACGTTGCAAGCGTTTAATAAATGGGAAATAGACTTTGTTGGACCAATCAAACCATCAACAACAAGATCAAGAGCTAGGTACATAATCACTACGATAGAGTATTTGACCAAATGGGCATAAGTAGAACCAGTCATACACTGCACCTTGGATGCTATCACGCGGTTTCTATTTGAGAATGTAGTCACATGATTTGGATTCCCGCACATTCTACTCAGTGATCAAGGAACACATTTCTTGAATAGAACAATTGAAACATCGAATGGGGAATTTAAAATTCATCATCAAAGGAGAACATTGTATCACCCTCGGGCCAATGGGACAGTAGAAGCTTTTAATAAAATTATGGAGAATGCTTTGACAAAGATTTTCAATGTATGAAGAGATGATTGGGACTTAAGGGTTATTGCATTATTATGGGAATTCGAGACTACAAGCAAAAATTTGACAAGACAGACACATTTTAGGTTGGTCTATGGCCAAGAAGCAGTGATGTCAATGGATTTTATTGTTCCTAGCCTACGTGTTGCAGCGATTATTGAGATTTCAGAATATGGAATAGTAGAAGAGAGACTTTCAAAGTTGGTACATATTGAGGAATATTTATTTGTCTCAAGGTTCCATCAGTAAGGTCATAAGACGAGAGAGAAGGCATGGCATGATAGACACATTAAACAGAAAAAAGTTTCAAGTGGTAGACTTAGTATTACTCTACGACAGAAAGTTCATGCAACATCCAGTAAAGTTTTGAATGCATTGGTTAGGACCCTATGTGATTAAGTATGTGAGGAGGTAGGTTCCATGTAGTTCAAAACGTTGAATGGAGAAGTCCTTAGAGGAATGGTGAATGGAATTCGGTTGAAACTTTAGAGAGATGGTCAACCAGATGTGCATTAATCTGAGTTGTGCAAGAACACATGTAGCATAGTATTTTTACTATAGTAGGGAGGTAAAATACAAAAAACAAACAAAAAGTAGAAAAAGGAAGAAAACAAATAAAAAGTGGAAAAACAAGAAGAAATACAAAGGTATATAGGAAGAACTATGGGAAATAAAGAAACAAGACCTGCATAGAAAAAGGGAGTATCACACTGATAACAGAAACAATGCAGAGGCAGTTAAGTGTGCGCAAAATTCAAGCACGAAATGGTATCGTTAAGGTAATTAAAGGACAGAAACGATAGTTAAAAAGAAGTATTGATGAAATGTCATGGAGATGCGTAGTCATAAATAAAAGGCATCATCGAGGATCAGGATAGACTGGAAGATCGAAGGAAGAATACAGTGAAGTATTTGGAATTAATTCCATAGTAAGGAAAGTATTGATTGTAGAATATGACCGGATTCGACACTTACGTTGGGCACAAAATAAATTACACAGTTGTCGAAGGGTTATAAAAGAACATAAGATCCTGATAGGGAAAGGTTATTTGCATTACATAAGATTTCTAAGCATATAGATCTGAACCAGAGTTGAAATTTAACCGACACAGAGTAGTTAAAGAAATCAGTCGCAGAGAACAATTGCACCACCAAAAATTGGGGCACCAATAGTCGCAACACGCAAGTAAACAAAACAACCATCGGTTGCACCAGTGTTCATGGAAACAACTAGAGCTTTGGCCTCAGAGTTTATCCTTCATAGGGACTACATACCACCAATAAAGGACACCATGCCATAGGTTAGAGTACCCATAGAAGGAAAGTAACCACTAGTCATGCCATAAATACCACTTGATGTCATTATCGAATGGGACATGCTAATAAAGGTCGTTTCTTTGAAGGTTGTGGACCACAACATAACATTTGTATAGAAGTTTGTCAATATGGAATGGGAAAAATATTTGTGTGCCAAAAGCATACTAGGGATAGGTGAAATCCTTCTTGAACTAGAGAGTTGGGTAGAAGGACTAGAGAAATCAAGAATATTGAATCTGTTGGAGATCCCACATTTTGGTAGAGGCCAGGAAGTAAATGCCTCCATCAAAATGTTACTAAGTTGTTTCCATGGAGGAAGTTTGTGGCTAGATCCACCAATATCTATTGATACACAAATAATTGCATGGATAAAATTCTTTCCGAAAGTAGGAGAGGATCTGGAAACATTATTCACAAATAAGGTGGAGGAGAAAGCATTATCAGAAACTATGAAGGATAAGTTCCACACCTTCCGAGGGAAGCGAGGGTTGGATGTCGCAAACATAAGTGATGATGTTGTGCAATTTTTGACATAGGTATTGGCATACAAATTACTAAGGAAATGTTGCAAGGATAAGGTTTCGGCCACAGTGATCGCAGATGCAGAAAAGTGCACAAAGGGGGTCCAAATGAATTTGGCCACATTTTTGGTAAATCATTTTTTGGTAGATTTCACATAATCCCGGGAGAAAGGCATGAAATTACATTATGCCTAGTTTCTCATCTTGATCGCACTAGTTGGATGGAAGGAGCCTAGCAATTGCTAGTTTTGGAAAACATCAAGCAGAGGTAATGCATTCACATGATATGCGAACCTATGGAATATGAAAAATAGGAGGAGACAACTAGATAATAATTCCACATTCTATGTCTATATTGAAGAAATTAGATATATCATAATGCACAGACCACACATCACCACCCAGAGTAGAGAGACTTATCAGAATATTGCATGCTTTAAAGCAGGGATGCATGACATTTACATCTAAGACAAAAGGGACCATGTGCACCAGTGGCTTCCAAAAAGATACAAGTTGACAACGGATGATGTATGTCTGATTTCCAATGACTAAGAGCAAGTGGAAAGTTCCTGGGGAATAAACGAAGCACCCTGACGAAGAAGAAGAACAAGAAAATGAAGAGGAAGGACTAACTGAGGGGAAGGGAGATGGGAAACACAATGGCGTATGGAATACACTGAAGAAAATACCATCAACAAAAGACGCGTAGAAAATAGTCCCAAAAGAAGGGGTTAAATGAAAAGACAAGGAGAAGGGCCCAACCATAGTTGCACACAAAAAGATGAAATACCACAAAGTACCGCATGTCTATACTCTAATATACAATTACATGGATAGAATCAGATACCAAGTGCAGGATGTCGCAGAGGAGGCAATTGTAGAAGAATCATGAAAACAAGTTGAACTGCACGAGAAGGTGTAGGACTAGTTGATGATGATATAACAACTATTGGAGACAATGAGGATAGCACTAGAGAGAGGCTCAGGTGAAGGACTGTCAACGATCCTGGTTGAGGAAGTAGGGACTACCACTTCACTCATGTCAGAGTTAGAATTTGGGCACAAAGTGTTGAAGATCGCATCAAATGCAGTTGACTTCCCAACACAAGAACTACAAGAGCAGGTCAGAGCACTAACTCATATGGACTTTGTCGTTTCTTAGATGCCCACAATTATACTGCAGAGATTACAGGTTAGTATTATGTAGGAGATAAGGTTCCGCACATATTTGGCGTGTAGAGAGATGACTAAGTTGACAAACAAGAAGGAAGAAATGCAACAAAAGTGTACAACTACTCTACAGGAGAAGAGCGAGGTTGAAGACAAATTTGAAAGAACGTTGAAGGTGTTAGCACTAGGTAAATTTCCTAGAGGTTGAGGTAGAAGAAATCTACAAAGGTAACTTTATCCAACCGCTTTTAAAGCTGGGATCTATCCCTTCCAACTTCAGAGAGGGATCTCTCTATACGATTTAGCTTTGTTTATAATTTTAGATATTAGGCTAGGTAAAGAAATCTGTTGGTTTTGTTGTCAAAGTATTTTTGGATTGGTTGAGACAATCTACACCTCCATTGGGCTATGGGGTATGTGTTATAATAAACATGAGATATAAACCAGAAATGTAAAGGAATACTTCCACAGGGCGAGATAATATACTTACTGGATCTTTAATAGCTTAAATGATGGACAGAAGAAAAGATGAGAAAAATAAATTCAACTAAGAAGCAGTTAAGAATTTCTTAATTGAAAACATCAGAAGATAAACATTAAAATCTTTAAATTCAGNATGTTACTTTTAAAGATTAGTTTCAGAAAACAATATGATCACAAAGAAAGAATAACATTCAACTTAGAGAATAAACGTCACCAGTGACTACATGCAAGAATCCTGTAAAAGTGCCTCCTTTTATTAATGGCAGATCTCTTCAAAAATGTTACAGTCTAATAGCGTCAGGGTGTAAAGATCAACAACCCTCTATACTTCGAAAGGTGAAGTATTTATAATTCAAATTACAAATGTTCCTGTCATAACTGATCAGGACGTGCTCATTCTATTTTAAGCCTAACTAATTTAACTAATCAAACTGATTGATGACTTGGTACAACTGCATGCGGAGTTTCTGGGGTAGGCCGTTGGCGAGGTTCTTTCACAACCTCTTCTGACTGGACAGGCGACTGGACCTGGACAACTCATCTGCTAATCGAGCAAATCGCAGAGTTCCTCCCATCTGAGATGACTAGGCACAGTGATTTTGAGCAATCTCCGATACACTTCATCCATTTCCGTATATTTGGCGAAAGTGGGCTTAGTGAGGAAAATGTATCGAATCTCATGTTGGATACTGATGTCCAACTGAAGAGCATCCAAGAATTATTTTCCGGTGATGCTCCCTTGTATGCCAACAAATTTTGAACTATCTTTAGACACTTCAGACAGTCTCTTTTTGTAATCTGGGAGTGTCATCAGTTTATCATCAATAACCTTCAGACCTGGGAGACCTTTCTTCTGGAGACTCTCGATTTTGCTGAAGAATTTATGTACCCCCTGGTCCATGATCTGAGCCTTTTCTTCTAGTTGAAGAAATAATCCCCTCTTTGTCAAAACTCTTTTGACCTCAAGGATGGTTTATGTTCTATCCTCGATCTTCAACTCTTCTAGCTCTTCTCGGGTCTTAGAATTTAGGAATTTGATGATCTCATTTGCCTGAGTTGGTCTATCTCCTAATTCTACTCTGATCTTTCAATTGCTTGTTTGCTCCTCTGGACCAACTCGTTCTGCTCAAACATGATCTGGATCATGGGCCAGATTTCATTTATGGACTTTGTGATGTATGTCCATACATTTTATTTGACTTTAGCAAAAGTCTTCCCTGCCATTGTTTCCTTTTGGAGCTGTTGTAGTTCCTTCCTGAGCTGCTTAGTTACCTGCTTTTCTTTGGATAGACTGGTTTGGAAAGAAGTTTTGAGTTCCTGGAGGTTCTCAACTTCCTCAGCCTGCTGATTTCTGTCTCTTGCAGGTTCATTTTCTCCATGGATTTGGCAAGATCGGTTGTCCCTTCTGGTGGTGTCACTAGTGTTGCAGATGGAATTGGTGTTACTGCTGCTGTGCTTGCTCCTGAAATCGGAATGCCACTCAATGGAATGACTTCCATTGGCTTCATCTGTTCCTTCTCTTTTAATAATCTCTCCATTTCTTCTTCCATTTCTTTGAGTTGTGCATTCTGCTCCATGAGAAACTTGAGCATTTTGTCCTTCTCGCCTTCCTTCTCTGCTATCTCCTTAGCCTGTGAGTCCTCTGTGGGAGAGAATTTCAACTGTTTCCTCAAGGAGGCGATGTCTTCATTCTTCTTCTTTAATATCTCCTCTGCATCCTTGACGTTTGAAGGATCATAGTTGATCTTGAGGACCAACTCCTCCAACGTTTTGATTTTGTTGTCCTTCGTGAAAGAATATATCTTCTCCAGCTTGAGCTGCGTTTGAGCGTTATTGAGTGACACCTGAAATTTTGTTGCTGAAGCTGAAGCATGTGCCAACGTATGGAATACCATCTCTCCTGTCTGTTTGTGCAGATCCATCTGATCTGTTGGGTGCACGTCCTTCGTTTGGAACTCGAAGGTGGCCCTATTGTAATCTGTAATTACCTTGGGGTCTGGTACCTACGCCTGGAGGAAGGCCATGTGCATCCTACCCTTTTCTGTGTCAAATGCAGACAACAGCCTGTGTTGCGCAGTTGACGTCTGCTTTCGAAACTGAGCATAGGTGCTTGTGGTAAGAGTCTGATTCTTTTTCTTGATCAGCTCGTACTTCTCGAAGATGCTCAACTTGGGCCCAATCTTTCCCGGTTGATTGTCCAGTGGGGATTCTGTGAATTTCTTCGGCACGACTTGGGTGATTTCCTTATGCAGGCTCAACCCGAAAGGTGGAATGACAGACTTAGTCACTGTGGCAGGCAGGACCTCTTTCTCCCCAGTAGGGCTGGGAGTTGTGACTGTCTTGGGCCTCTTAGTATGTAACTGGAACTCTTCAGACGACACCTCCGTGACAGGCGGAGATGATTCTTGTCAAGGCCTTTTTTCCTTAGGTACTTGTGGTGTGGAATTTGGTGGGACAGTGGTAGGGGAAACCTACTGTTCCACTTTAATCAAGGTGTCAGGCACCCACATCGTCTGATTAGCGAATTTCTCAATCTCGGGCTTAGCTTCGTGAACATACGAGATATTCTTGTTTTTCACCCGCATTTCTGAGATGATCCCGTATGGATCATAGTGCCATGGGAAACTCATAAAGAATTTCATTTCTTTCAACATTTTTTCAGCTTCTTCCCCGGCGCCTCGACTGTTGCAGATGAAAGAGCCAATCTTCCCCTTTATTCTCAGTTGCTGCTTTTTCTTCAGGGAAACAAAATGAATGTCATCTGAATTCATGATCTTCCTTATATACTCTAACGCAAAGATTCTTGTCGGCACATAATTTGGCAGCTTGTAGGGTGCCAATTCGCACCTGAAAACTCTGATCTCGGTGTGGTTTTGATACAGGTACCAGTCCCCTGTCTTCGTGGTTCGGTTCTGCCACTCAACATGCTTACCACAGGGTGGTAGAAAAGATCGATGAATGCCTTGAAGTTATACTCTGTGGAGTTATGCTTCAACAAAGATGTCCACGTTGTGACTGGTTGAGGCCTCCATCTGCGTCCATTTTCTGCATAGAAAAACTGAATTTATCTGCTTGATAGAAAACAAACATGTAGGCCAATATGGACAAATATCTGAACATGCCTTCCGTGCCAAAATTCACGAACTGTTCGTGAATATTGTTGGCCAAGAAGGTATTGAAATCGAACTGTGTGGTGGGTTTTTCATCTGTGGAGAAAATGGATAGAAAACCCAGAATAGGCTCATCTACCCACTGGTCGGAATAGTACCCTAACAGAGCACAAAGGGAGGAAATGATCTAATTTCCCTTGGTGGAGAACATGGACGACGGGTAAGGGGGACTTGTGGAAGGGAGTTGAGCGGAGGTGGGAAGGAACAACTTGAATATTTGAGCTCTCTGGGGAAAAGTCATCTTTTGATACAACTCTGTAAGGTTTTCTAGGTTGAAAGGAGAAGCGGAATCAGCACGGGGGATTTGCATCATTTGATCTATTTCTTCAGGCGTGATGAAGAACAGGGCGTCTCCGGATGAGGAGATGATGGCCCTCTGGTTGGGAATATAATGAGCTTGGCATTTAAGGGCGAATTCGGGAAAGTGGTGGATCTGGGGAAACAGGTACAGGGGCAAATTGGACTCCCAGAGTCCAATTTCATCGCTCTGGTCCAGGAACACCTCCCGGAGCCATGACTAGAGGTCCAAAAAATCGAATTCACACTTGGTATCAGCGATCAACCTGTCTTTGTCAACCAATGGGATTTTGTCCAGGTCGACAGGAGGCGGGAGAAAAGGATTCTCCTCTCCTTCTGCTTGTCTTGGCTTTGGTGCCATCTCTGTAACAGTACCTGCAAATAACACAAAGTTAGTGGGGTCGACTGACTATGGATGAAGGCGATGGGATGTAACGGAGAAGAAAGCTATGGGTTTTTTGGTGCGACGAGTGAACACCGAAAATGGGGGAAAACGGTACTTTTATTTAAAAATGGGGTCAGTTGGACGCAGGAGATAGGTCATCAGGATTACGGGTATGTTATCCCGTAATAAATGGACAACGGGCCACTTGGGGGTGAGATGGCAGGTGACGGTGGCCAAAACATACGGACGGGTGACGTGGAGGCTGGTGATTGGAGGTAAAAATCACAACAAGGGGTTGGTCATGAGTGAAAAGGGTAAGGTATTAACAGCAGGGACTGACAACAGTTATGGGATGGGACACACTCGGGAGCAAGTGGAACAAGTGGGAGATGACGTCCATGAGTGACGAGGGCTGTCAGATGGCATATGGAGATGGGACTTCGGGATCAATAGGTTGACGCCATGTATGACCAGGGGACCGCTAGAGGAGAATAACAATTCCGGACCCCCCCCCTCCATTAAAGGAAGAATAGATGGGGGGGTCCGGAATCCATTGTGGACCTTTGATTTAAGTGCCCTTCCCTGGGTCGTCCAGATGTGCGCCAATGTTATTATCGATTCCGGACCCCCCCCCCTTTGGTTAAAAGAAGAACGGTCGGGGGGGTCCGGAATCCTCTGTGAACCATAGATCTGAGCGTCGTGATCAGAGCCGTTGGAATGTGCAGGAAACATAATCTGGGGCGCGGAGAACACATGCACCGGGAAAACTTAGGATAAAAGCGTTTTTACGGGTTTTTCCCAAACTTTTCGAATAACACCACCAAGGGACTTAGACCAAACAATCTTTTAAGCATTTGAGACATGGTGCAAACATTACATCAAGCTGGTTTTATTGGAATGGAACAATAAAGCAACTAACCTACATGCTAACCTATCTTTCTATGATAGTTAACCTAGATTAATTAGTTGGGTTAAGAAATTACTCTACCTAGGGGCTATCTAACCAGGATTAGACAGTCTGGCCAGATTTATTCACTAATCTAACCTAGACATTTTTGCTAAGATTAAACTGTTTAGCCAAAACATTCACTACCCTATCAACATCAAATTTAAAAGAACTTGGCCATGCTTGAAAGGTATGGACCAAGTTACCATTATTGCATGGGGATTTTATTTCAATTCTTTTATGCCCTCTTTTCTTTTCTTTTTCTTTTTCTTTTTT